>JAOEHY010030056.1:5870-28895 GCA_025447955.1 Psilopsiagon aurifrons | reverse complement strand
AGGACCTTGCACTTGGCATGGTTAAACTTCATCAGGTTGACATCAGCCCACCTCACAAGCGTGTCAAGGTCCCTCTGAATGGCATTCCTTCCCTCCACCGTATCAACCGCACCACAGAGCTTGGTGTCATCGGCAAACTTGCTGAGGGCACGTTCAATCCCACTGTCCATACCACCAACAAAGATGTTGAACAAGATCTGTCCCAACACTGATCACTGAGGGACACCACTCATTACTGATCTCCAGCTGGACATTGAGCCATTGACCACAACTTGAGTTTGACCATCCAGCCAGTTCTTTATCCACTGAGTGGTCCATCTATGAAGTTGATGTCTCTCCAACTTAGAGACAAGGACGTCATGTGACATCTATTTTCTCTATTTCACATACCATGGTCACAAAACAAAACAATGTCACACAGGAAAAAAAAAAAAAAAAATAAGGATCCAGACCGCATTACAAAAATTTGACATATGTGAGTTTTCTGACCAAAGCCATTTTTGTGCTTGTAAAAGGCAAATTATTTATGGGAGAAGGAATGGCGACTATATGATTGCAAGAGCACTTGTCAGCTGGCTATGTGGATAACAACCCAGATCTGAGGAGCTGCACTACAGGATCTGGAAACAATGACTGAGAAGGGCATTCTGCAAGAGGAAATATCTGAGACATAAAATGAGAACATGAAGAAACATGCAAGCAGTTCATGCCACTGTTCAGTCTTTCCCTGCAGTGAGTACAAGGCTCTCAAACACAAAACAGTGCTAGAGAAGTTCAGCTGTTAAGCACCACTCCTTTGCGTAACATAAAAAGTTCAGACAGCAGCTCACCAACATGCTGCCAGCACCAGCTGAGCACAAAAAAAGCAGGAAGTAAACAAGTGATTGTATCCACAAGGCCTCTGCAGCTACCTGGCAGCGAAGCACAAAGAAAGACAAACTTGGAAATAAATAGTAATTCAGGGTGTGAGCCTTCAGGAGCTGGCTAGGAAAGTGAAACTGAAAGTTTAAAAAAGAAAAAAAAGAAAAAAGTCAAATCTCCCAGATCACATTTAATCTGCATATCAGGTTTTGGTGAATAGGTTGCAAAAAACAGCAAACTGTGCTATGTGAAATACATGTTTTAGCATTACATATTAATGGAGTTCAGCATATGCACTGAGTTTGGCAACAAGCATTTCATTCCACCAGGCCCCAAAGAGGCAGCCAAGCTATATGATTGGCACTCATTCCTCTCTGAACATTACTAAAAACAGTGAATTATACTTACATGCTCAGTAAAGAGCTGAGCATGTACCACAAAAAGCAGGTAGAAGACCTCAGCTACAATGCACTAACTGAGGTCTAATGCAGTTGCGATTACCTACATTACTTGCAGGGTACAAATGGCAATGATGGGTGGGGTACAAAGAGACTAAATGGTATCCAAGATAAACATGTACTGCTGCCCTGGAGGAAAATAAATCCGCATCTTTTTTCTTGTAAATTGAAAACAATAGATTTGGAAGTTAGGACTAAAAAGAAATACGGGTTACTGACATTTTTCAGAGTAGAATTGTTCTTTGCTTTTATTTATTTCAATATCTTCTTCTCATATATATCTGGCCTGCCTTAAAAGCACAAAAAAAATCTTTGTAACTAGGATTTCAGATAGGAGATTTCACTTTGTACCTGATTATTTTTTCTTATATCTGCAATGCTCAAAACACCATTTGGAGAGAGGTATTTTGGCAAGAAAAAATGAGAACAGGAAAACATTCTATAATCTGTTTAGCATCTAAAATAGAAAGGTTTGGAGTTTTTCTCAGACTGGTTTTCATCTGTCTCTTCTGTCCTGCCTAACAGGGAAACTCTGCTTAGATGTTTTTCACAGCCACATTAATTCAGAATTTATTTTCCTCCCCCCCCCCCCCCAACAAATTTTCCAAACCCTGTCCAAACTTTTTTTCTTGAAGTAAACAAGCAGGCTTGACAGAATTGAAAGGCCAATGTCATCCCTGGCACATACAGTAACTACGTCAGCACAGCTGTCAATGTTGACACCAGCACTTAATCTGTATGGGTAGAGCAGTTGATGTCATCTGCCTGGACTTGTGCAAAGCATTTGACACTGTCCCACAGGACATCCTTGTCTCTAAATTGGAGAGACATCAATTTGATAGGTGGACCACTCGATGGATAAAGAGCTGGCTGGATGGCCGAGTGCAAAGAGTTGTGGTCAATGGCTCAATGTCCAGCTGGAGGCCAGTAAAGAGTGGTGTCCCTCAGTGATCAGTGCTGGAATCGGTCTTGTTTAACATCTTTGTTGGTGGTATGGACAGTGGGATTGAGTGCTCCCTCAGCAAGTTTGCCGATGACACCAAGCTCTGTGGTTCGGTCGATATGCTGGAGGGGAAGAATGCCATCCAGAGGGAACTTGACACACTTGTAAGGTGGGCTGATGCCAACATGATGAAGTTTAACCATGCCAAGTGCAAGGTCCTACACCTGGGTTGGAGCAATCCCAGGCACAGCTACAGGTTGTGCAGAGAAGACGTGATCCTGCCCCTCTACTTTGCTCTTGTGAGACCTCACTTGGAGTATTGTGTGCAGTTCTGGTGTCCTCAGCATAAAAAGGACATGGAATTGTTGGAGCAAGTCCAAAGGAGGATCATGAGGATGATCATGTGACTGGAGCACTTCCTGTATGAAGATAGGCTCAGGAAATTGGGGCTTTTCAGCCTAGAGAAGAGAAGGATGCGTGGAGACCTCATAGCAGCCTTCCTGTATCTGAAGGGGGGGCTATACGGATGTAGAGGAGGGACTGTTCATTAAGGACTGTAGTGATAGGACAAGGAGTAATGGGTTCAAACTTAAACAGGGGAGGTTTAGATTGGATATGAAGAAGAAATTCTTTAATGTAAGGTGGTGAGGCACTGGAATGGGCTGCCCAGGGAAGTTGTGAATGCTCCATCCATGGCGGTGTTCAAGGCTGGGTTGGACAGAGCCTTGTGATACAGTTTAGTGTGCGGTGTCCCTGCCCATGGGAGGGAGGTTGGAACTAGATGATCTTAAGGTCCTTTCCAACCCTAATTATTCTATGATTCTATGATTCTAAGCTTGTGTCCAAGACCTGTTTTTACAAACCATCAACCCAAGAAAGAATTTCCAACTTGTCAAGGGAGCTCATTGCACTATCTTATAAACCAAAGACTTGCTTTCCATAATGTCGTCAACAGCTAGGCAGCTAATACTCACTTATGGAGATCTTCATGTCACCTTTCAGCAGTATGAGAAACTGTTCCCAGAACATTTCCTTTCTCTAGGATTATTTAAGCATAATGGAATAGGTTACATATTTTACTTTCCTTTCTTGTAACATTCAATCAGGGGCATCAGTAACAAAACAAACCAAGAATATAGACAGCAAGAAGGTCAGTCTGACCTTTTATCCTGTGTTAAAAATCGAGCCTTCTGAATTTAAAAAAAAAAAAAAAAATCACTGTCAGCAGAAACATGCTCAGGAGCAATAAGCCCATGCCAGGCATTCAGCACCTGCCCAGTCCTTAGATGGTGATGGCTTGCTACTCACTGAGCAGCTCTGCACTCCTCTGCCCACCCTCTGGCAGCCATTTCCCCCATGATAGTACTAAACCCAGTTGCTATCGTAATGACAAACTGGTCATTATTCCCTTAGTGTGCCAGCTAACAAATTACAAAATTAAACTTTGGTAGCTGAAGTCTCCAAACCCAAGAGTAATTATCGTATTTTTCACACAATGAGCGCAAATTGTGTGCTAAGGAAAAGTAGCCCAATGTTCAGCAGTGGTTTTGATTATAACTTATGTTGTGACAATATGAGGAAAGTTGACCTCTCATAAGTAGTTCCCTGGCACTGATCAGCACTTCTTTCCTCCATGTGCATTCTTGGCAGGGTTCCTGCCAGAGCACAGGCAAGCCAGGTGCTCTTAGCTTCTGAATTGTCTAGTGTATTAGCTGAAGTATATAGAATACCTTCTGCAGTACTTGTACTGTACATGACAGTACAACATTTCTTATAGACTGTAAAACTCCAGACCTGCTTAGGTTTATATTTCACACACATGTTCTTTGTCATCACAGTCAAACATGGACCTTGTTGGGAATTTTTTCAGCTGCCATTTTATGTGGAATTGCAAATAGAGTTCGCAGACCAGAACTGACTGGAAAACACCTCCCAGATCCAAGATGGATGGGGTAATCAAAGCAGGAGCATATGAGCCCCAAACAGGCAGCTGGTCAGAGCATCTACCTGGGTTTGGCAGTCCAGGGTATGAATTCCTGGCCTCAGTCAGGAAGACCAGAATAACACCTGGGTTTCACATATGCTGCATGAATGCTGTCTTGCAGACATCATTCCTTCTGTCTCTCTGCAGAGAAACAACAATAACAACAAAAAAGCCTTGTAGAACACCAAGGTTTTATCTCAGTGTAAAATGGCTAAGATCCCAAATTTCAAGATTTTATGGAGTAGAAAAGCAAAAATATTTACTGTCTAGGTTTTGTAAAAGATGATATATTCTCTGGTGCAGTATGAAAGCATTCCAGACTTAGAGAAAAAAAAAAAAAAAAAAAAAAAAAAAAAGAGCTCTTTGGCATGGTTTCTAGGATCAGTTTACAGCACTTGTGTTTATTATTTTATATTGGCTAGAGAATTCCTAGTATTTATTGGTTTGAATTACTTTCACACTGATGAGTTAGCTCTTCATCCCCAAACTGGAGTTTATAGAGTATTTTGTATTTCCTTTAAGGCTGGCAAGTCTCCCAAGGAATCATGCAGTTGAGAATTCACTAGAAATAAAATAATCTGAATTATTCAAGACAATCTTGCTCAACTCCAACCACTCCAGATTTCTGAACTTTGCATATGCATGATTTTATATGCAGAAAGTAAATGCATTATTTGTATGTGCATAACTTTGGCTGACAGTGCAAACCCCAGGGATACTATGCAACTCCAAATACTCAGGTTACAAAAAACAATTGAATTTATATACTTTTAAGGCTTTATTAGCTCTGTTTCAGTTTTCTGCTCGCTATCACAGCACCACATGCAGAAGAACAGGAACCACCCAAGAAGCAGCTCTGATCCCACCTGTCAGTAACAAATACTGTGAGCTGCAGCCATAAACTGTGCTCCTCAGGTGAAATCCTGATAAGCCGTGACCTCAGCTCAGGAGTACTGAGTACAAGAAAGATTGTCTTTGGACTGGAGTATGTCAGTATATTCTGCAGTATACATTTCTGCTAAGCTTCTGCAAAGTGATAAAAACTGATCTAGATAAACTGAGGGTGATAGCTAAACACAGTAAGAAGAGATGAGAGAGATGCAACTGTCAGCTGCTTAATGGGATTGTTCCATGCACAACAATGTGAAGAGGAGTAAAACAATATCTGGACAAAACAGATGAGTACAGTGCCTGCCAAAGACTTGGCTGAGTAATCAGATGCATCCTGTATGATGACAGGCTGAGAAAAGAGGGGATGTTCAGCCTGGAGAGGAGAAGACTGCTTGGAGACATCATTAGTAGCTTTCCAGTATCTGAAGGGGACCTATAAGAACGCTGGGGAGGGACTCTTCATTAGGGGCTGTAGTGATAGGACACAGAGTAACAGGTTCAAATTTACACAAGGGAGGTTTAGAGTGGATACAATGAAGAAGTTCTTTACTGTGAGGGTGGTGAGGCACTGGAATGTCTTGCCCAAGGAAGTTGTGAATGTTCCATCGCTGACAGTGTTCGTGGCCAGGATGGACAGAGAGGTTAGTCACCTGGTATGGTTCCATGAAAATGCGTTTTATGAAAAATACTACTAACCAGCTAGCACTCCAATTAAGGTGTGCCTAACAAAAATGTCTAAGATGCACGATGGGAGCAAGACTTGAAATGAAGTGAAAATACTGAAGGAAAAAGAGACTCTAACAGAAAGGTCCAGCATGGTGTCCTCTGATTCTTTTAAAGCAATTTCATCTTTTCTATTTCCACTTAGAAGATGGGGTCAAAAATGTGGAGATTTTTCTCCCTTCAGTGCCTCACAGACATACTCAAGCATTGTTGATTGCAATAAGGAAGAGGAATGAGTCTCTCTGTTCCTTTACCAAAGATAACTATGTGAAGCTTTTTACTTAGAGAGAAACTTACTTAAGGTATTTCACGCTGATTTTGGAAAGTCATTCTATGAAATAACATTCCATGTATATTAGACCCCCGCAGGCCAGGAGCAGAATCAAAAAAGGATTTCTGCAATTTTGTTCCTGATTAAGGGCAAACCCTAGAAACAACTTAATTATCTAAACCTCTTATATATACTGCTGAAGCGCAGATGACTTCCTTAAAAATGGTCCATGCTCATTCCTTCAAGTGTTCTTCAGATATAAATTTAGCATCTTTTGCAAGTATAAAGCCACCTTTGAATAAAATGGTAAGTTTTAAAAAGAATATTTGAAAACCAGGAGAGGGAGCTTTAGCAGGTGTCAAACAGTCCAAAATGACAACAGGAGGAAACACAATTATACTGGAATTTACACTATGAATATAAGTACAACCTAAGTCTATGGACACTAAAATGTTCTCAAGATGAAGTAAATGCCTTCAGCTGGCTAAGAAACATGTTGTCATAAAAGGACAGAAAAAAGATCCTTCATTCATTAGGGGTCCCAGTGATCTGATACTTTCCAGTAGATTGTGAAGTCCAGTTCACCAATGTTTTTTGCTAGAAATTACACAGAAAAACACAGTGCATGGAAAATGTGTTTCTTTTTTTCCTTCTCTGTATCAGATCGAAATTCCTGTATTTAACCTTTCAGGTTCCAGTATCTTTTAAGAAGGCTGTTTCAAGACAATTTCTAGGAAAGCTGTTTTAGCTGATAAATACCATTTTCCATATCCTATGGATTATTACGGCCACGAAAAGAAAAGACACTAAGTTAGGAAAAAAAACCAATTTTATTCTTGATTGCACAATTGTTGTGTGTTGTGGTCTCATCAAAACCTAGATCTAGGATATCAGTTTGGAAGACTTCCTTGAAGGTGATGTGAGACCCATAAGAACCAATGGTATTTCCAAATAAATGTGTCAAAGGAAATCCTCATGGGAAGGAAAAAAAAAAAAAAAAAAGTTATTTTGAAATTCTGCATTTCCTTATGATTTCATTAAAACACTAATTAGAAAACACTCAGATTTTCCAATTAGTGACTAATAGGGGGTTAAGACTTAAGGCCGATAATTCTATTTTTCTTTCCAAATACAAGACAGAAAATACTGACTGCTTTACTTAAACTCTTCCTTAGCTGCCAGAACTAGAACTCATGGAAATTATTCATCCACACATTATAGCTAAAAGAGCAGGCTCTGTCCACAGTCAGTAGCTACTTCGGGCAAGCAAGTCTCACCAGAGAGCTAAATGGTCATGTCCACCCTCTTCTAGAAAGCCAGTCTGGCTGCCACTGTGGCCCTGAAGTGCAAAACTGAGATGCAGCTGGGGAAGCTGACCACTTACAGTCAGCAGAAAAAAACATTTGGTCTCCCATTTAGCTACACCAAGCCCAAAATGCAAGGCTTTTCTGAAATCACTTCCCAAACTACCTCCAACTCTTTTGCAAAGTCTTGTCCCCCAGAAAGAGCACACTAGTCAAATTTTACCTTAAAAATTTACAGCAAAATGGACAAATTCATCCCCGATTTCACTGAAATCTCATGATGGCTAAATCAGTGACTCTCTCAGTATTTAAAGCTGTTTTTTTGAAGAAATGTGAAATGTAACAAAAAAAAAAAAAGAAAGAGTGCATTGTAGATAAAGAATTAGTTTTCCCTTTAGCTACCAAAAATACAGAAGGCAAGACCAAAAGCAAAACAATTACTACTTTTAGAAAGCAAAATCAGGGATTTGATATTCATAGTTAAAATAAAAACCAAAATGCATTAACAAGTACAATCACCTCAAGATTAATCCCACCTTGCTCTCATTTTAGTACATCTTGTGCTGTAAGGAATATAAAACTTTCATCTGGAGCATTTAAAGATGCACAGTGACAGACAAGAATCCTAAAATATTCATGTTTTCACTTTTATAACTACTCTGAGAGCTTTAGAGTTCAATAAAACATTGTTTGTACGAAATTTACACTTCAGTAATTAGGCAAATAGATATGACCTCTTCCATTTGATTTCAACTGTGCCTGCATTTTTTCAGGCACAGTGAAGAGCCAGCTTTCGAAAACAGGCTATGAAGAGTATCAGGTATTTTGTAAGCACCAATTTCACATGTCTCAGAGTTTCCCAATTACAAAATTAACTGGGATTATTAAAAGTACAGAATATCTCCTCACTTGTCCCCAGATAAGTCAATGCTGGCTTCACCACTGATTTCCAGAAAAAGAGTATTAATTTAAAATGAGCGCTTCTGAAAATTTGATTTCCACAAGTAACTCTTGCATTCTTACAGGAAATCCTTGGCAGACTAATAAAATAAGGAGGGAAAAAAAAAAACAAACCCAAAAAACCTAAAATCCCCATTTTACAAGTAACAACAATAGACAGGTTTCAATCTTAAATTATTTTTGATCTCCTCAATAAATTGAGCAGATAAAATTTAAGTAGTAATAGAGATGCAAAGAACAGATAAGCCTGAAACAAGAAAAGCCCTTCCAGACCTTCAAAAACTTTGCCACCAAGTCAACATTTCCAGAAGGAGATAAAGGGGGTTTTGCCCTATTTATCTTTACCCTAGCTATTCTTGAGACCTCTCCTGCTCCTTCTTCTTTCAGAATTTTACCTAAGGGCTGTGAGGAAGCCCAGTTCTTAAGATTTTGCTTGTCAAAATGGAAAAGCAATGAATAAACTAATGTTTTATTAACTATGATTTTGTGTTATACAAGGATATTGGCCCCTAAAATAGGATGGCTTTGCCATAGAATCCAACCTAGGGACCAGACTTCAATCTATGCGAAGGAGTTTATGGATTCAGCAATTTTCCACTCTCAGGAGCATCACAGAGGGAAAAGTCCTCTGCTTACAAGCTGGCACAATCTCTCACATAGGACTCATCAGTCTAGCCAAAAAGTAATCTGAAAGAAAATAAATGCTTCCATTGCTCCCCACAGCCTCAGAGGACACAGTTTCAAGAAAGCTTGTTCCTGCATGCAGAAAGTTTGCTCTTACTCCTTCATCATAACCCAGAGGCAATGATAGCAAAGGTGCTAAAAAACCTGACCCTTACATTTGATAATAAAGTAAGTGCTCCTGGGTTCATATGGTTTGTACTCTACACCCTCAATCTGCTGACACAGACTTTTTAATTAAATTGCAAATAAAGATTACACAGCTCAGTAAAATGCATCCTGTCACCACACATCCCAGATATAGGCTGTTTTCTTCATTTGGTACATCACACTGTGTAGAAATGTATTTTTGAAAGTGCAATCAATATCATCCCTTCAAACTTTAGCAGTATTATAGTAAAAAATTCAGAAGATAATGGCATATTAAATCTTATCTCTGAGAACTGGAGTAGTAGTTTTATTCATGAGAAATTTTACGGTAGAAGGCAGAAGGAGCTACTGAAAAGGTACTGCTATGATCCAACCTTCTGCGTTACAGAACAGACCATGAACCTAAGTTTTCACTTGAATAACAGAGTATCGAAAAACTTGAATCTCAAACAAACTGAACAGAAAATACACTGTACCACCTAATTACACTGTTCCCGTACTCCATTGCTGTTGGTGACAGTTCATTTCAAATCCCAATTCATCCAGTTTCAACTTCCAAACTTTGGGTCTTCTTTTATACTTCAGTTCTGTTTATCATATATTTCTTAGTAGATGTCTGTCCCTTCTCAGATGTCTGTAAATCATTATTCCTTCCTTTTCTCTTTGATTAGCCAAATCTTTCCCACAGTCTCTCAATTTATAGCAAACTCCTCACTCTCGTGATTCTTCATTGAGTTTTCCCAACTTATCAACTTCCATCTTGAACCTTGGCAGTTAAAAATGATCTAAAATTGTGCTAAAAGTTGTTCTAAAACTAAATACAAAAGTAACAGGTCTTTTGCTTTCCACTTATAAAACCCTGGTATGCACTATATTTTAGTTCAAATAAATAGGGGAATACAATCAAAGGTGTCAGTACTAATCTGGTGAAGAACCAGGATGAACTCCACAGATAGGGAAGTACAGTACATTAAAATGATATTTTACACTCAATTATCTAATAACTTGCTCATTTTCAAGTCTTGGTGACAATAGTGAAAATATAATAGGACAAAAAATAGGCCTGGTACTTTGGAGGCTTGTTTTTAATCTCACAGAAAAAAAAAATAATCAGCTATTTTCAAAACACCTTTATTATTAATATGGCATGACTTTTCAAAATTAAAAGTTAATCTGTTGCGGTGCATAGAGTTGTACTGTCCAGACTGTTTAGCTGCAAGAAGGAAACAAAACATTCCTTAGAAATGCACAGGCATGAAAGAAATGTTCTGTAATTTAAAATGGTGAACAGAAAATAAAGAAACTAGGTAGTCATATTTGAAGACATCATTAAATAATTCCAGCAACTTATTAGCTGTCTAATTTCCTGTCTGGAGCCAAGAAAATTACACTTTCTAATTCTCACATTTTCACATTCAAACTGGAAAGATCAATCTCTTTACCAGGCACAGCAAACACTTTAAATGCAGTGGAGATGCAAAGGAAAATTTTTAAATAAGATTTTATTTTACTAAAATCTACTCAGAAAGTGATCAGGTGCAGTCAAGCAGAGTATGAAAATTACAAAACCATCTGAACAAATTATATTTCACAGAAATGACAACCACAACATCATTTTGTATATTTGAGCTAGTTTGCTTGCATAACCTCTGCCTATTGTTGAGCTCTTTATCTCAATAAAGCAAATGTGCAAATGGCACGGTTCCTGTTAGAAAGAGTCTTCCATCAAATTATGTAGCTCACAACACATTAAAATCCAGCAAGCTATTTCAACATAATTTTTTCATTTGTTTAAATTAAATTAGTTAGAGGTATACACAGAAATGAGCTTCCTTTTTTGGTTTTATTTTACCAGTAGCTGGCACTTACAAGACAAACCTTAAGACAAACTGAATAATAATAATATACCCAGTTAATAAAGAAAATTATCTGAGTCCAGAAATACCGTATAAATAGAACCAGACTGACAGTAAAAGTTCCATTGGGAATGGCAGCTACAGAGCACATCTGTCTGCAATTCTGAGAAATTTTGGATAAACAATCCTCCACAGATTCTTGGACAAATTAAAAAGAACACCATTGCCACAGTTTCATTCTTTTTTTTTTTTTTTTTTAAGAAATTGGAGCAATACAATTGGTCTCAAGACATTAGTAGATATTTATTATAAATAAATGTAATAGCAGTCAACATTTTATTGACAGAATTGCACCTATTTAGGTGCACTTCCTAGCCCAGCTCTTTGCCAAAACTAAGATTAAGATGCCTCTGGCAAACATTTAATTCTTTCAGCAACCCATCAAAACACGGCTTTTTAACAATCTCCTTCCCGATTAGCTCCTGTGTCACCACTTCAGGGAAGGTGCTGCCTTCGGGAGATATCTGAAGAGTCAAAATTGAAATGCAACACACTAGTCTACAGTTAGTTATTTTCTTTGCAGTGGCAGTGATCTGAATAGAAGCCAATTAGAAGGCATATGTTAGAAAATGGGTATCAAAGGATGCATAGTTTTGCTATTTCCTGATGATAAAAAACTCCTCTAGCCTACAAGACCACTTTTGCGTAGTGCAAGATCTTAAGTGTGTAATTTTGCAAGGTGCTCTTTGGGTTTTGTGGTCTGTCTTATGAGAACAGATTTCTTTCATCTTCAAAAAACCTAGAGAATGCATCTCAACTTTTAAGTATTGCTACAGTTTGGGATCATTAGTACATAGGTTCTTAGACACACTCAGAAAAAAATGTAAAACAAATCCTAGCACTTGAGAAATTAAATTTTTTTTTCCTTGGGTGTCTTGGTGTCAGAATAATCTTTGTAATTACTATAAATTAAGCCTACTTTTAATATTATAAATAAAATTATATTTCACTGGTAAACAAGCTTTGCTATCACTGCACTAAAAACATCCCTCCTTAATGGATGATTATGAAGGCACTTTTCAAAACAACCTGAGCTACAGCTTGCTCCCTTTGTTTACCAGTGAGCACCATCTGAAAGTTTATCCAGCACAGAAAGACATCTACTGACTAAACAGTTTTCTGAAGTAAACATTTCATTAACCTTTCTAAAGTGAACAGTTTCTCCCAAGAGAGAAAGCAGGTTTCAGATAAAAGATAAAAGAACAGAAAGCAGGATACATGATCAAAAGAGCTTTCATATTAAAGACTAGCTGTCAGATATCAATAGTGTGAAAACCTAAGAGATATAGAAGCAGGTAATTACAAACCAAAAACTCCACTGTTTTGCTAGCATCCCAATCACAGCCAAACTCCACCAGGCAAACATCTGGCTGGAAGCCACTTTGTATTTTTAGATAAAAGCGTGCTACATCTAAGCTACAGTTGTGCTGTTCACATATCCATTCACTCCAAAGACAGCAATTTTCTAAAAACAGGGGACTTTTCATGTGAAGAGGAGCCCTTTAGTAGCTGACTTTAGCCACTGTGGCCCAGATTTCACACCACATTTACAGGGTGCTCAGCCACAACCATGGACCAGTAAAGAATATGTTCAGCTGTGTAGGCTGAACATATCCCATGCTAAAGGTGACTTCAAGATAACCTAAATCAATATATCTGCTTCATAAATGCCTCTTTTAAAATGATTTGCAGTCACATTTCTTTGTTTCCTTGTAATGTTTTGCTCTCCACTAGGACCCTGCTTTTCTGCTTATTTCTGAAGGAACCAAATGAAACCATTGATTAGAGAAAGAAAAGTGAACAGTGAGAATCGCATGTACACAAGCCTATTCACCAAGTGAAAAATGGGAATCAACTTGTTTCCAAAACTCTTACCATATTCAAGAATCTCAAAATACTTCATGTAGTAACTGTGGATAAAACATTTTCAGTCATGAGCATGCTTTCTTTTATAGAATCTGTTTTGAATTAAAGATAGGGGTTGATCCCACCTTTTGATTTCACAGTACAAAATACTGCAAGCAATTTTTATACTCATTTGTCTCAATGTTTCATTATCTTACCTTTTTCTTCAAACTAAGAAGAATAATAGAATCAGACCACTGAGGTTCATACAAGCATGAGTCTCTAACTACTTGCAGGTAAGAAACCTGGTAGAAACAGCAGAGCATAGTGAATGATGGCAGTTGGAGCATCTGGCACACGAGAATGGAAATGTAGTCACCTTGTGCTGACATCATAGAATCATAGAATAGTTAGAGTTGGAAAGGACCTTAAGATCATCTAGTACCAACCCCCCTGCCATGGAGGGTTGGAACACCTCACACTAAACCATGCCACCCAAAGCTTCCCATCCTCATTGCCCTGTACTCCCATTGTTTATCTCCCTTGAATAGATGCTGAAGAAAGCATGAAATGTTCCCAGAGGAAACAGACAATAGTGGATAGGCAGGAAGGGATTCAGTTTTAAGACATCTGAAGGTAAGTGAAAGATACTTGCAACAAGGGCAATGAAGGGCATCTACACTGGAGTTTCAAACTGCTGCTAGTATAGACCAGACTATTGGCAGATGATTATATAAGCTTCATTTTCAACACACTGGATAATTTGAGGTAAGTAAAAAGCATTTAAAATCAAAGTTAAAACTAAATGTACAGAACTGAAGAAACAAAAGAAATCCTATAAGCAAAGGTTATTTATTACTTCAGAAAATATTTCTGTCCACTGTCCTTCCTATTTTCTTGCTAAGTTACACTGGAGCCTGACTGGTGAAATATTCAAAAGTGCCCAGCCCCACTGAAATCCAATCTCTTTTTCTATTTTTAAAATTAAAGGCTTGAGTCAAACCCTGATATATTATGCAATGAATCTGCAACAAGAAGAGCTGTATAATATTGCCAGCTAGTGGTCACTTGACTTCAGAGCACAATAACTCAATTCTAGCACAGTTTCAATAATTTTGAAATGTAATAAAACCTTTTATAGTTGTAGTTTAACAAGATGAAAAACAAATTGCAAACATATTTCAGTAGCTTAGGCATCAAAACCTAAAATCTGCACAAAGTTAACATTTAGCTAATGAATATGTCAGTCCTGCATTTATGTTTAATTTTCCAATTCAAGAGTACATGGGTATTTTTAAGATCATAATAGCACTGATTTCCATTGTTCAGAAATTATATTATAGTTTAATTACTGTTGTGCAATTTTACAGTCTAAGGCATCTCTGAGTTATCTGTTCTGACACCAGAATAATAACATTTTTTTTATTATGATTGTTGCTGATAATTATTATTTATCAATTAAAGGAAAACTCTCACAAAGGCACAAACATCACCAAAACAAACACGAAATGGACACCAAAAGGGCAAGGAAAATTCAGGAGTGTGCATTTATAACAAGGCATACATCTGTAATAATAACAATAGTGACAATGCATCTTTCTGAATTCTCTCTGTAGTCTATGGTCTAGCTTCACACAGGCTATTTTATGAAATTGGATATAAGGGGACATGAGCAATAAGTAATGAAAAATGTATGCTACAAGAAAGTGAAGGAATGGAAAAAATGGATCCTAAAGTAAATGTTGTGTCCTGCAAAAATATATATGCTTAACTCTGTTTCTATATATAGCTTCAGTGGCTATGCTGTCTTTGTAAAAGTTAAGACAGTCAGCATTTGCATGTCAGGATGTAAAGTTCATGAGGCAGAATATGCATGTTGGAAGTAGACATTTCCTACAGATTAACATAAGAAAAACTGAATTTATAAGAAATTATATAAGAAATTACAACTAATACAAAATGTTACAGGTAACAATATGATGCTATAAATATTTATCACCAAATAATTCCTGCTAAGGCAGGTCGAGGGAGGTGGTTCTCCTCACCCCACCTGGAGTACTGATTTCAGTTCTGAGGCCCCTGGCGTAAGAAGAACACAGACCTGTTGGAGAAAGACAATCAGAGGGCTGGAGCACCTCTCCTGTGAAGATGGGCTGAGAGAACTGAGGCAGTTTAGCCTGGAGAAAACTCCAGGGAGGCCTTATATCAACTTTTCAGAACCCAAAGGGGCCTACAAGAAACCTGGAAAAAGATTTTTACAAGGACATGCAGTGAAAGAACAATGATAACAGCTTTAAACTGAAAGAGGGCAGATTGAGGTTGGATATAAAGAAGTATTTCTTTACTATTAGGTTGGTGAGACACCTGGGAGCAGATTGCCCAGAGAAGTTGTGGATGCTGCATCACTGGAAGTGTTCGAGGCCGGGCCGGATGGGTCTTTGAGCAACCTCACCTGGTAGGAGATGGGTTGGAACTAGGTGATCTTCCAACCCAAACCATTCTATGATTCTATGGTTATTGGAATTAATACACTTTTATTACACTAAAGGGTGTATCTATGCCACTATTTGCAACCACCTTAAACTTGCTGTTTGCACTAGGATCAACCAGGACTGGGAGCTTCCATCACCCTGCAGTAAAACTGTATTAATTCATCTTGCCTTGCGGACAGATTTGTTGCATGGTCTTCATTTCTGAGCTAGCTGTGTTTATTGAGCCTGGACAGCTCACGGGAGCACATCAAGCTCGTATTCATAAGGAGCACCAGCAAAATCAACCTGGTTTTTGCCTGTAAAGGACTGGGCAAATATAGCCTAAAAAAAACTGTATAAGGTCCTTCCAGCCACAGGACGTTGCTCTGCAAAGATTTTCATGGCCATTTAATTTTATTTTGACTTCAGCAGAACTACTTAGCATGAATAAATACAAGCTTAGCAGGCATCTTTGAAAATGATTCTGATAGCCAGGATAAGTATAAGGAGTGAACTGAGATACAAGCCTGAAGGCCAAGCCCACCCTTGCCTGGAAAATTGTACTGTTGTTAAAATTCATATGAGGAATATCCCTAGAGAAATAGATCTATCATCAATGGCACAGAGCTACTACTGAGGAGAGAATATCTGTCCTAAACCCAGAATCATTTAAAATTATCCACTACCTGTGAAGGAAGCCCTAACTTGACAGGTGTCTTTCTTTAAAAAAGGGAAAGAAAGCAATTTTCACCTCTTAACCTGTGAAAGCAGTTAAAGGCAACAAAAGGAATTCTGTTCCCTTCAGGCTGCATTTGCACTAGCAGCTTGGTTCAGAGCAGTTTTGAAGCACTTCCCCTAATTGTCTTTATTTAACATTCTCTTTCCTCAGAATGTTTTTCCACACACCGAACAGATTCTTTAGGTCTTGTATCAGGTCTGTCTGTCACGAAAGTATCCATTCAGGCAGCCCTTAAGGCTTTTGACTTTAGCTGTGTCCACACATGTGATGGAGACTTCTGGCCTAGGGGACCAAGCTAGGTGTAATTAAGAGTAAATCCTCTGAACCAGAACTGCAAACAGAAGCAAAAGACAAGAACCAGCCTCCAACTACAGATCCCCTTTCATTGTGCCAAGTGATTTCCTAGTATAGCCATAACAAAATGCATTGAGTAAAAAATACAAAGCCAAATTCTAGTCATCACAAACAGAAATCTTCAAACACACATAAACATTGTTTGTAAGCAGATTATTTAATTAGCCTCAGCAGTGTCAGGTACTGTGAAGTGCATCTGAAAGCCTCCCAAAGCACAAGCAGACTTGATGTCAAGCAGTGAAGTGTAATTCTACATGGGCCATTGGCATCCCTGCAAGTGTCAAGGGATGACTTAAATTTTGCTAACCTTCACAGTGCACCGTGGAGTTCATCTCATCCAAGTTCTCAGATTCTCCTTAAGTATTTGCAAAGGTATCCAGCTGACAGGAAATACTTTTTTTTAAGGTACATTTTCAGGCACTCGCATCAGTGCCCCACATACATTCTCCTCCAGTTCAAGGCTGCTCTGTGGCTCCAGATTCCCTCTGGATCAGAGATGGTGGCCTATGTCTTGCTGTGATTTAGCTGTAAGCCTCATGTTTTCCTCCTCCATTTTCAATAAGAGGATGTTTATAGTTTTGTTTGCTTGCTTAAAGATGTTGGCAATACTTTTATAACTAAATGGGTAGTTACTAACTTGCGCAGCTACAAGCAGCTCTCAGAGGAGTACTTGCAGGCTGGCAGTCACACAGTTCCAGTGCTGTCCATGTGTCTACAAAGACCAGCACATTTGTCACCTCTTGCAGCACACTATGCCATGCCAGCACTGGCTAGTTTTTACAGTATATGATATGTTTCCCTCCACAGCCTTCACTCTCTGCAACATAAAAACTCTGTAGTTCCAAAGGCCCATTGATCTCACTTTCCAGTTTTCACTCTCTGTCCTACACAATCCAATACCTGATCAGGGACCTGTTTTCCTCCTTCCAGCAGTAACTGCCATCAATACACATACATATGCTTTCTTTCTTTTATATACTTAGAGCTTTTCTTGATATTTTCTTCATAGGCTTCACTTCCGCACAAAGAACAGAATTCTTAAATTTTCTCTAACGCAATCAGCTAATCTGCCTGAGATAATGGAAAGACACTTAAACCAAACCAATATAGAACTAGCATTACCACCGAAGATATTATCCTCTGACAGCCTTGGTTGACTTATAACACACTGACTCCAGGATGTGATTTTTATAATTCTTCATTGTGGACACTGCTTAGGACTTTTCACCTCCATAACTTACCTCAGTCTTTGTAAACGTTGAACAAGATGCCTGACACTTGTTACTCTCTTGTCTTCCTATATAGGTATAGGGCCTCTCACTTTGACAGCATTAATACTTCAGGGTTTTTTTTTCTTGCTGTCAAGTTATTTGAGTCAAATAATGTACAGCATTCTGTAGCAATTAACACATACCATAGTCTTGCTTGGCTGTTTCTAAGGCTTCAAGACACTGTTCTGTTCACACTTCAGTCACACAGGTCTTCATATTTTTGGTAGAAATCTCTATACATTCTTTAAGTTAATTAGGTTAGTTTGTTTCCATTTGTTTTTCAGTAATTCAGTTATTTAACACCGCAGAAGTGCAGCTTCTCCTGTGTGTGAGTACTTTAAATTTGTCATGTTTAATTATAACAGGAATGTGGTTTATCTTCCATCATCTGCTTCAGCAAATACATTTTCACTGCAGAGGGTGACTGTTTATGGAAAAAATATTTTTTGTTTAGTTTAGTGAAATCCAGACTAATCAGTACACAAACACAGAAGAAAGCTATTCAAGCTTACTAAGACTTTTGCAAGGTATGAACAACACGGACTACACTCCATCATGCATGAGTGATAATTTTTATTCCATCCACAGAATGCATTAATGAAACCAACCTCAGATTTCATAATTGGCACTTCCAAAGATATCAACCCAAGCACTCTTCACTCCCTCAGTCTGTTCTTTGCCGGTAATTGTCTTATGTAGCACTATAGTTTGCATCTAGTTGGTAAAGCTCCTTATGGTCCTTTGAGTTGAAAGGTAATGCCAGATAGATTTTTTTTTTAGATAATTCAATAGCTTTTTGCCATAATGCAGGCATTGGATTTTCTAAAACCATTGACAAGATGGTCTCAGACTAGTGTCTAAGAAGTATGTGTGATGTTTTACCTGAGCATTTGAAGCTTAGTGTCTTGAGGTACTTTCTTACTAAAACAGCACGCTGGGTTTTGTGGATAGATGTACTACTTTCTCAGCTAAGATTTTCTCTTATGACTAATTCTACTTGGGAATAAAGTGGTACAATCTGTTTACAAAGACACCCACATCTTAAAGTACTCCTGAGACCATGATGTAAAGGCTAACTCTGTGACAGCAAAAGCCAAGATTTCCACATGCTTTTTCCCCTATCACTAAGCTTTCTAGACAGCTGCAACTTGCAGTATCAGGCACTTCCAGTCTCTGCTGTCACACGGATTAATCATCTGAACCTTGGCTAGTAAAGAAACTATGCAGTAAGGCTTAAATGATCAGCATGTACAATGCTTTACATAGAGCTGCTGTGTCACTTTTTCCATAGGCTTTTACATCATTTTTATGCAGGACAAAGAGGACACAAAAAAGCATTTAAACCAGCATTCTGTGACAACAAGCATCCGAACACTCCAACTCAAGCATGGTTATTTGCTGCTAACACTGTCACATGCAAGCTACTAGAAATCTTTTCAAAAGTCACATGGTCAGAAAAGAATTGTCATCTTAGCAGGGGGGAAATATTGGAACATGAACAGATAAAGAAAAGACATTTTTACAGCACTGCAGTTTAGGAATTGTACCAGCTGGAAGCAGCTGCAAAATGGACATCAGACTGCAGCAGCTGGACTCTCACAGCTTCAAAGAACAAGGTCCCTGAAGCTGTAAGTTTTCTTCTGTGGGGATAAAAGAATACCAGAAAAGTTTGTGGCACACAGGGTGTCAGGGGAAAATGGCTCTGTGTGAGATGGGATTGTATTGTCTTGTTTCCAGTTTTCAGAGATCAAGTTTGGTGTGCAGGTTTTCCTACTACCTTTTGATTCATAGGACTCATCTTAAAAAAATCTAGGTATATTTCAGATAAAACCTTAGCTAAAGTCATTGATCAACAGGATGCTAAAAATACTAAATTTCAAAGCCAGATTTCAGTGAAAGTAAAGCACTTATTAACCAAATGATTTTTACAAAGCCTTTGTGCAACCACTACTAATCCTTATTGTATCAACTTCCAGATAAAGCCTACTCACTTCATAAGATTTTCATTGGGTTTGAAAATTCAACTGGAATTCAAGATACTTTCATTTCTCCTCTCTCTTCAGAAACCCCATGTTATTTCAAATGCACTTTTATTACACTTACTGTACACTTTAGATGGGCCAGAATTCCTCACAATTGAGCTAGAAATACAACAGCATAAGCTGAAAAATCTCAGGTTCGGAGTCCTTGCAATTAAGGAAAAATAATATTAAAAAAAAATATTACCTCAAAGGGCACACATGCAGCCTTCCCTGTTACATTTTAATAGTACCTTTTCCAAATACTACTACATTTAATGCTGAAAAAATAAACCAAATAACTTCGAATATGTTTGCCTTAGGCTTTTTCCACAAACTTAGACTTCAGCTTTTACTTTTTGTGCATTTTCCAACCCTAACTATTCTATGATTCTATTTGCTAATAAAATAAAAGACCAAGACCTCAACCAGCTGCTTGAGGCACCTGTGCAGAATTTTTTAATATTATTGCTACATGGTAGCTTGACGTTTTGCCCCACGAGCAATGGCTGAAATAGGACAAGTGGGTTGTTTTTACTACCTTAAGTTATTGCCTAGAGTCATGAGTTGTTTTTCCTTTTGACAGATGCTGTAATGTCAAGGTGGCACCAGCCCACTTTTGCTGAGGCTGTACCCTAGGAAAGTGTTTTTCTCATGATACACTGCCTGACAGCCTGACCTTTATCACATTTTTCTTTTCTTTCACCTTCACAAAGGGCAGCTGTGGTGCTGCTGGTGTATTTCATATACAGATAAATAATTTCAGAATTTTAGAAACACTAAAAATTGAACTCTTCTCTTGATCTTGACACATATGCTGTTTTCACATGATTTGTGTTTAAGAAAAAAAAAAAAGTATGGATTCATTTTGGATTACTTGGTTCCAGAATCATTACGAGTTTTCAGCATTCCATTATTTCCCTTGGTATTTGCCCAAACATGCCTTCATGTTTGAAAAATGAAAGCTAACTCATTGGCAGGGAAAGCTTGCTTCTTGAGGAAAAATGGAAACCCATTTTCCAAGCCCATTAAGTCCTTAACCACTCGGTAAGATTGCAAATTAGCAGCTAGGCAAACAGCTTTTTTCCTCTACAGACTGCAGAGAGGCCTGCAACCCCTCTCAAAGGTCAAAATGTGTGCCTGACAAGCATCTGCAGAATGCAATTTGCTCTAGGTGCCATAGTCTAGTGAGAATTTATATTCCCCAGAATTCCTGTTCTCTGTGTTAATGAAAATATAAAATATACACCTTTTGTAGATTTCTTTAAATACTGCATTCAAAGTATCCTAGTTGCACTTATATGCATGTTTAAATCTTTTTGGGATCACTAGCAGCATTGAATTAAAACTCACAGTGCACTGAATCTGAGCACAGAGTGTAGGTGCTAGAGGACAAGCACGGCAAGACAGAAGTTTGATGTTGCAGCTACTTACATACTATGGCAGAGGGGTTGGAACTTGATGATCTGAAGGACCTTTCCAACCTCAACTATTTTACAATTCTACATATGCAACCAATGATTACAAAACACATTTCAGTTATTATGCAGGCATAAAGAAGTAATGCAGCAAGAAAAAACAGCTTTGGAGCTTTCACCAATGTGGAAGGATGATTAGACCTGGATGCTCCATTTCTCCTTCAGTGCATAACTCTTCAGTCTATTACCAGAACAATTATGTCATGTCTTTTTCTCACACTAGTTTTCACAGCTATTTTTTAATCACTGCTCTGAGAAAAAGCATCAAGTTGTCAACAGTACTATCTGCATACACACAGCAGACACCTCTGGAGATACTTTGAGTATCTCTGACAAAAGAGAACTCTTCACTTTCAGAAAAGACTGAGTATTTTTAAGCAAAGCATAAAAATATGCTTACAAATACTCTTTATCAAAACTGGGAGGAGAAGAAAAACAGTTGGGAGTAAGACAAAATCTGCCTGTGAAACAGATTTTTCTGAAGAAAACAATAAGACCACAGCAAAGTTTTCAAGAACACTGACACTTTACATGTGTAGAAAAGTCATTTGAAATGGCTGATGCTGCTTTTCTGTTGTTCATTGTCAGTTTTTGTTGCATAATCACTAAAAAAGGTCCTTCTGGACAGATTTTTGCCTTTGTTCAGACCAAGCAGCAGTTTCCTTAATGCCCCATTTCTTACACAATTATGTTGATACATAAGCATTAAGGGATCTATAAGGCAGCAATTAAGGACACTTCAAATACAAGCAACTTTCTGAAATCCACAAGCCCAAATTCTCATTTGGCTCTGCAATCAGAATGGCCATCATTTCCTGCCAACAAAACCAACTGTTACAAAAAATATCATAGCTTCAGGATTAGCACCTAATTGATACGACTGCATTTACATTACCTATTACTTGTGCAGCAATTGAGTTAGAACTGCACAAAGTGCTACAGGATGTCATGAGTGTGCTTAATTTTATAAACCCAAGGACCTTCAATATTAGAATCCTCACAATACTTTGGGAAGAGAGAGGGAGTGACCACAAAAGTCTCTTGTAACTCAGAGGTTCACTGGTCATCATCTCATGGCAGTGTTTAAAAGAGTAATCAAATTAAAAGAGTATACATTTTAATTTCACAAAAAGAGAGGCAAGCGCTCCAAATCTGCTGACCTTTTCTGTGAAGAAGGCCTGGCAGTACTATGCTACCTAGGCCAGAAAACTAAAAACATTCAATATAAATCTTTAAGGTGAAGGTAACTTTTTGACAGTAAGTGGGAAAATAACTGCTTTTCTAAAGAAATTCATTGCACGGAGAGATCTTTTTGAAAAGAGAAGTTTCGAAATGTTTCCATCATTGTGATTTTGCTGCAAAAAGCAGTGCAAAGGTATTACCTATAAAAACTCTTACACCTGCACATTTGAATTTGGAAACAACTCCCTCATCTGTTTAAAAAATCTTCAAATGGTTTAGTGCATTTTCAATCCATTTGTTAAAACCTACAAAAATTCAAGACTTTCCAGTTAGCTTGCAAGAACTGATTCACAGTAGAGAGGATGGAAAGCTACTACCTGAATTTTAACAAACACCTGTCGTGGTTTAAGCTGTAAATCAGCCACACAGTTTGTTAACCCACCTCCCACTCCTAAAAGAGCTGCCTCGGTTTAAGCTGTAAAACAAGCAGTTTTGTTCACTCACTTCCCCCTCCTTCTTCCCCCC
>JAOEHY010030055.1:0-11889 GCA_025447955.1 Psilopsiagon aurifrons | reverse complement strand
TCCTGGCTTCCCCTCCTCCCTGGCAGAGCATGAGGCTCCGAAAGTCCTTGGCCAGACCAAACATCACTAAGCCATAATTAAAAACATTGCTGTTATCAGCGCTGTTCCCAGGCTGAAAGTCAAAAACACAGCACTGTACCAGCTGCCAAGAAGGAGAAAAATGACTGCTACTGCTGAACCCATGACAGCAACATGGACAAAGATTCAGGTTGCCATCTTGGGTCACCAGGGGGCAGTACCTCTTAAAGTGGCCGGGTTTGCCACACCTAAACACAGCCACTGTATGGTTTGCAGAGCTGTGGCTAATGCCCTGCTAGATTTTTGTTAATGTGGCCTATTGAGCCAATACGGTTACATGCTTCAATCATATAGAACAAAGTAGGACTTTTTTAACATTCGCAACAGCTTTTGACAGTCTGGGTTTGCATTCTCTATTGCTAGTTTCAATAATAAGGCATCTTTGGCAGCATCATTCTCCACTTGTTTATCAACAGCCATCTGCAAACGATCTATAAATTGCATATATGGCTCGTCTTTTGCTTGTCTGATACCCATGAATGCCTTTATGGATTTCCCGACATCTGGCACTTTAAGCATTGCCTTAAGCACTAGTTCTGCCAGCTGGAGTAAAATCTCTGAGGCTAGCCGAGCCTGTAGCTGCAGCGTGTTAATAGGAGGATCCCCCATCAATTGCGGAATTCCAGCCCTCAAGAGAGGGTCCCCCTGATTCCTGCCATGATTTTCAGTTGCTGCTAGATTGAATTGCTCCCACCAATATGGCAAAAATACCACTTTCTGGGTGGGGGTGAACAGCAATTTGGCAAGCAGTTTGATATCAAATGGGACATAAGCTTGCCCTGTAACGCAGTCAGTAAAAGGCTCCTAGTATATGGTGAGGTTAGCCTGAACAGCATTACAGTCCTTCTCAGTTCTTTAACCATTTCCCGTTTCATCAGTTCCCACTCATTAGGTTGATTATTTCATGTTATTACCAGAAATGCTATATCAAAATTCTCCCCGTCCTCTGCAGCTTCAATTTGCATTTTTTGCCAGCATTTACGAGGGTCGTAATCTTCTCCACCCCAAACAGCTATGGGGAGTACCGAATGGCAGGTGTTGCGGTCGGAAGGGTTGCTGTGGGGAGGGCTGCTGTTGGGGGGGTGCTGTCGGGGGGAGTGCAGTGGAGGGGGTCATCGCCATGTCTGCTAGTGCTGGCACAGACAGCACCACCAGCGCCAGGGGGCAGTGACAGCCGGCTCATTAGGATGGTTGGCGGCTGCGCCCCGTGATGGGTTCTGCAGCTCTCTAAGAGCCTCATAAAGTAAGTGCTTTGTCATTAACAGCGGAAAAACAGTCTGATCCTGCCTGGATGCAGCCTCCCAAAGAGTCTCTTTAGCCAAGTCCCACTGCTCCAGCTGAAGCACCGTCTGAGAATCGAAAGCAAATCCCTGCCCCTTAAGCCATGCGAGCAGGGCATGAATAGCATTTTCATCTTATGCAATGCTTTGTCGCTTTAAAGAGCACATTAGCAAGAAACAATAGTCTTTTCTTCCGCAGACATCTGCGATCCCATCTTCCTGACCACTCGCCTTTTTCAAAGGTGCGTATTCTCCCGGGAGTACAGCTCTCTGGTCCCCTGTCTAACTTGTTTGGTCAGCTTCTCAACCAGGGCTCTTCATCCGCCTCTAAAGTCCCTGTTCAGGTGCCATTTGTGGAGAATAAGGCACGGACCCCGTTTCTGGTTAAGAAAAGAAATTGTTTATTTCCTGAAGGCCCAGGGTTAATATAGGCTATAGGAAGTACCCCCGTATATGAGTGGTTAAAACAATTGGTTAGCTGTCACTACCCACATGAGTACTTTTGCTTCTTCATTGGTTGATATTTTACTCACCGATTGCCTTGATTGGATGCTTCTCTCTTCTTTCTTATCTTGCCGAGTTCTCTCTGTAATACTCCCCAAAACTTTCCCAGCAACATTCCTCTGCTATCTCAAAGTTCTCCCAGCAGCTGGTCTAGCTGAGAAATCCTTCACATCAAGGCCCTTTACACCCAGTTAAAGTCCTTGATCACAGTAAACATTAGTTAGCAACAAGTAAAAATATCGGTGTTATCAGCATTGTTCCCAGCCTGAAAATCAAAATCAGAGCACTGCACCAACTACTAAGAAGGAGAAAAATGACTGCTACTGCTGAATCCAGGACCCTGGGAAGAATAATGTTCTTTAAGGTAAGTATGACATTGTCCTTGTAAGTAAGGTAGTGATAGGAATATGAATATGTATTAATAAATCCAAACCAAAGCTGTATGGGATAAAAATCTGCCATGCACTATTCTCCTTTTGGGAATAAGAAAAGTGAGCACCTGCACAGCTCTTCTGAGAGGAGGATGTGCAATGGGCGGGGCTGCACTCAGTGAGTCCTGGTGGAGGTTCTCCTGCAGCAGAGGCTGAGCTGTGGGACGCTGTCAATGGGCTGAAAGGTGTCAGGGAAGCTGAGAGGAAGCAGCACTGCTTGCCTCAGGACCAGGCTGTGCAGGAGCCTCAAGCATTGACTGTCACCCATGCAGGAAAGGAGGCCACTAACCCAGGAAGCTGGGAAATAGTCACAGAAAAGACCAACAAAAAAAGGAGGAAGAAGACAGTTAAAAGCAAGGGGCTTCCTCCTGAATCTGTTGTCCCCACCCAGAACTGCTTTGCTGTCCTTCAGGGGGCTGAGGAGGAACCACGCCCCCACCAAGAACCACTGGCTGATGCATTGGTAAAGAAGATCACTACTAGTGCTGCAGGAAAAAGCAGCAGGCTGTAGTAGTAGGGGTCTCTACTCTGAAAGGAACAGAGGCACCCATCTGTCGACCTGATCCGATCTCAAGCGAGGTGTGCTGCCTTCCAGGGGCTCAGATCAGGGGTGTTGCAGAGAAGCTACCTGCTCTAGTCGGTCCCACTATTGCCCTTTTCTAGTGATGGATATGGGTGTTACTGATCATAGATAGCAGTAGCCCAGAGAACATAAAGGAGGAATACAGAGCTCTGGGAGATGTGGTTAGGGGCTCTGGAGCTCAGATTGCCTTTTCCTCAATTCTCCAGGATGCAGGGCAGGACCTTAAAAAGGCTAGGAGGATCGGCCAGGTTAATAAATGGTTAGAAGGGTTATAGTCAGAGGTTTGGGTACCTTGCACATGGGACTCACTTTAGGAGGCCAGGTCTACCAGGGGCTGGTGGAGCGGGTCTGAAAAAGGGAGGAGTGGATTTGGTAGGAGTCTTGGCAGACATGTTAAGGATGCTTTAAACTAGATGTGTTGGGGGAGGTGGGTATTGTTCCATCCCAACACACCCATTCACTTGCCAGCACCTACAGTAAGCATTCGGAGCAATGTAGAGATATTTCAGCTGCTCCACCCGGTGAGGTGGCTTCAATTGGAGCTCGGCTCAGATGCATCTATACAAATGCCCGTAGCACGAGGAACAAACAAGAGGAATTAGAGATGTGTGCACCTCTATGGGGTTATGATAAAACAGGCATCACAGAAACATGGTGGGATGTCTCCTATGTCTGGTGTATGGAATGGAAGGTTACAGGCTCTTTAGGAAAGACTGGCCTGGTAGGCGGGGAGGGGGAGCTGCTGTTTATGCTAGGGGTAGGTTGGAGAGTATGGAACTCTGTCTGGAGATAGGTGAGAAGTCAACAGAGACTTTGTGGTTCAGGGTTAAAAGGAGAACAGCAGTGGGAGATATTATTGTGGGCAATAATGCCTCATGCTTACAGCCTTTGTTCTCACTGGGGACTTCAACCACCCTGATATCTGTTGGAGGGATGGTACACCCCGACATGCCCAGCACAAGCAATCCAGCAAGTTCCTCGATTGTGTGGAAGGCAAATTCCTTCTGCAAGTAATAGAGGAGATGACAAGGAGAGGCACCGTGCTTGACCTCTTGCTCACCAACAGGGAAGGGCTGTTTGGAAATGTGATGCTCCAGGGCAGCCTTGATTGCAGTGATCATGAGATGATCGAATTCAAGGTCCTCAGGACAGTGAGAAGAGCATGCAGCAAGCTCACTGTCCTTGACTTCAAGAGAGCCTACTTCGACCTCTTCAGGATCCTGCTTAGTAAGGTTCCATGGGATATCTCCCTAGAAGGCAGGGGTGCCCAAGACTCTTAACAGATATTCAAGGATCACCCGCTGCATTCTCAGGAGTGATACATCCCTACTGGAAGGAAGTGTGGCAGGAGGGCTAGGAGACCCGCTTGGATGGATAAGGAGCTGCCGAGGAAAATTTGAAGGAAAAAAGAGGCTTATAAAAGGTGGAAGCAAAGACAGGCAGCCTGGGAAGAATACAGGGATGTTGTCCAGGAAGCTGATCAGGTTAGGAAGGGTAAGGCCCACTTAGAATTAAACTTGGCTGGAGATGTTAAGGACAACAGGAAAGGATTCTATAGGTACAATGCAAATAAAGGACATTCTAAGGACTACGTGGGCCCTCTCTAGAAGCTATTGGGAGAGCTGGCTACACTGGATTTGGAGAAGGCTGAGGTTCTGAATGACTTCTTAGCCTCAGTCTTCACCAGCAAATGCTTAGACCACACCACCCAAGTCTTGGAAGGCAGATGCAGGGACAGTGAGAATGAAGACCACTGTAGGAGAGGATTTGGTTTGAGACCATCTTAAGAACCTGAATGCACATATATCCATGGGACCTGATGAAATCTCTCCACAGGTCCTGATGAAATCCATCCACAGGTCCTGAAGGAGCTGGCAAATGAGGTTGCTAAGCCACTGTCCATCATATTTGAAAAATCATGGCAGTCAGGTGAATTTCCCAACGACTGGAAAAAGAGAAATATAACCCCCGTTTTCAAGAAGGGGAAAATGGATGAGCCGGGGAACTACAGAGCAGTCAGCCTCACCTCTGTGCCTGGCAAAATCTTGGAGTGGATTCTCCTGGAAGGCATGCTGAGGCACATGAAGAACAAGGTGCTTGGTGACAGCCAGCATGGCTTCACGAAGGGGAAATTCTGCCTGACTGATCTGGTGGCCTTCTATGATGGGGCTATGGAACTAATGGACAGGGGCAGAGCAGTTGGTGCCATCTACCTGGACTTGTGCAAAGCGTTTGACACTTTCTCACATGACATCCTTGTCTCGAAGTTGGAGAGACATCAATTTGATGGGTGGAATACTCAGCGGATAAAGAACTGGCTGGATGGCCGCACGCAAACTGTTGTGCTCAATGGCTCAATGTCCAGCTGGAGACCAGGAACGAGTGGTGTCCTCAGGCATCGGTGTTGGGACGGGGCTTGTTCAGCATCTTTGTTGGTGACATGGACAGTGGGATTGAGTGTGGCCTCAGCAAGTTTACCAATGACACCAAGCTGGGTGGTTCAGTCGATACACTGGAGGGAAGGAATGCCATCCAGAGAGACCTTGACACGATTGTGAGGTGGGCTGATGCCAACCTGATGAAGTTTAACCATGCCAAGTGCAAGGTCCTACACCTGGGTCTGAGAAACCCCACGCTGAGCTACAGGTTGGGCAGAGAAGAGGTTGAGAGCAGCCCTGTGGAGAAGGACTTGGGGGTGTCGATCGATGGAAAAATGAACATGAGCTGGCAGTGTGTGCTCGCAGCCCAGAAAGCCAACCGTATCCTGGGCTGCATCAAGAGGAGCATGACCAGAAGGCCAACGGAGGTGATCCTGCCCCTCTACTCTGCTCTTATGAGACCTCACTTGGAGTACTGTCTGCAGTTCTGGTGTCCTCAACATAAAAAGGAAATGGAACTTTTGGAACAAATCCAAAGGAGGGCCACGAGGATGACCATGGGACTGGAGAACCTCCCGGATGAAGATGGTATGAGAAAGTTGGGGCTGTTGAATCTATAGAAGAGAAGGCTGCATAGTGACCTCATAGCAGCCTTCCAGTATCCAAAGGAAGCCTATAGGGATGCTGGGGAGAGACTCTTCATTAGGGACTGTAGAGAGAGGACAAGGAGTAACGGATTCAAACTTAAACAGGGGAGGTTTAGATTGGATATGAGGAAGAAATTCTTTAGTGTCAGGGTGGTGAGTCACTGGAATGGGTTGCCCGGGGAAGTTGTGAATGCTCCATTGTTGGTGGTGTTCAAGGCCAGGTTGGACATATCCTTGGGTGATATGGTTTAGTGTGAGGTGTCCCTGCCCATGGTTGGAGTGTTGGAAGTAGATGATCTTCAGTTCTTTTTCAACCCTAACTATTCTATGATTCTGTAAGTGTTGCTGGAAACTAAAGGAAGTGATGGCAAAAATGACACTGAAAGAATAGTTTATGGTAGAGGATGGTAAAGATTTAGGAATAGTATCAGAAGAAAGCTCTGTTAAGTTAGTATTTTTCTACTTTGCTCTATGAAATGTATTTCTTCAATCAAACAAAGTCGCACAGGAGTAAAGAGTGATAAAGCATATGAGCACCTGATGGTTTCTTACTATACAAGAAGAGATAGTATTTGGTGAATTTTGCTGTTTAAGATGAATAAGCTGATTTCAACTCAGTAAAATGAGGGTCTGACAATGAGAGGAAGAAAGAAAAATCACAAGGTAATTAGTCATGGGTAAAAAAACATTTTTACCCTACTTAAGAGTGAAAAGTAGGGCTCTGACTTGAGGAAACAGCCGTAGACCAAACAATTAACTTTTGCTAGTCTTTTACTGTTTGAAGTGCTGGGCTATGGCACAATAGACAAAAAGCTCCATTTATGGTGACAGAAGCTCATCATACTTTGCTTAATTAAATTTCTTCTCTTAAAAGCAGCGGAATTAGCCAGCAGCTGGCGCAGCTGACCTAGCTAGCAACTACAGCTAGTAGGATCACCATTTTAAGAGTGGAAAAAGTGCACTTGAAAATGTAGTAGCAACGCTTAAGTGTAGTGCCTGAACACCTGCTCCTTGTATTGACTTTCATATATTTATGAGTGTTCACTAACTGAGAAAGGCAGGCAATCTTGCTTTTGATGCCTTATTATGGATTCAGAAGTCTCAACTTCACTTTCAAATGTTTTTCTAACCCCTGTGTATACTACAACTACTTCCAAATGATAATATACTACTTAATAAACAAAGAGATATTATGACATAGAAGGTATTATACAAGTGTATATTGCTCACATATATTGGCACATATATACAGTGTTTAAACATGTATATGTACATATTGTACTTCTAGCAATCTCATTATTTCCAGAGCTTTTAATATTCTTAGCAAAGGACAGAAATTAGCATAACTGGCAGAGAAGACTTAAACCAAGACCTTGCTGGAAGCTATCCTTATTTCTAGCAAAATTTCTGACATTTGTTTGTTGTCAAAACTGTAAAATATGTTTTATCTTGTCTGATAGTTATATACTACCACATATACGCTGGTAACTGCAAGTGAGTTCTAAGAGAAAGGAAGCCATCCCTTTCCTGCAAAGTACTAAAGTCAGAAGAAGGGCAACAGACAGAAAGAAAAAGCACTCTCAGAAAAGTGCTTTAAGCACTCAAACACCCAATGTGTTTCAAAGCTCAGCCCCACCAACATGGTGATTCATAGTTGCTTAGCCACCTAATGCTCCAGCTGCATAATACCTCTCTGGGGATCTTTCTCAAGCTTGCCAGAGCCCAGGCTGCCAAAACAAAAACATCCAGTCCCTATTTGTTGTCCAGAAAACAAGGAAAAAATCTTCCTCCTGTTTTCACAGTTACCACTGCCATCCCCATCTGATGTACCATGTGTCATGATCTTGGGGGCATTGACTGTTTCAATAGCTCTGAGCAGCCCCATCTGGTTTCCTCCCCCTCCCTAACCCTGCCCTTGGTCCTGAGGTGCCATTTATGATCACCCTGCGACCTTGTGGTTAGTGTTTTTGTGGTTGTCTTGCTTCTGCTTTTGTACTTGTTTCATGGTATCATAAGTCATTGTATTTTGTGATGTGGCCTTACTTTTGAGATAACAGATTAATTAGTTATGGTGGTGGCTGGAAAATCTGATTTTTACTAAAGCGTCTGAGATTGGGAGTAGGGTAATATAAACTGGAGTCCATTTTACTGCTGTTTTCTACATGTGAAGCTCAATTATGATTGAATTGCCTTGCTACATGTTTCGTTCAGAATAGAAAATTTACAGCGTTTGATTCTAATATGAATTCTAGAGTCTAAATATCCTGCCTTGTCTCTGAGATGGAAATGAGCAGGTTCCTGTGGTGAGACCTAACAAGTACTTGTATAATCCTCAAAAGCTAGTTCTCCAGTACTCCTTGGTCATGCCACTCTGTTGTTGTAATTGTAAGCTGATGTGATGAAGAAGGTTATCCTCCAGTAGAACAGTGTCATATCCTACCCTATTTTATCTCTTTTCTCGGCAAAATTTATGTTTATAACTGGAAGATGTCAGTAAGGGTTGCTTTTTCCTCTTTTTTTTTAAGAAAAAAAAAAAAAAAGAATTTATTTACTTGATTTAAAGTTGGACTTCTGTTCCAAGTACTTCACAGACAGGAACATGATGAAGTTTCAAGAAAGTCAGAGAAGGTTGAGCAGTCAATAATTGAGTATTTTTAGTGTTCTTTCACAGAAGTATTTCAAGTGTGAGCTGGGGTTTGGGTTAGGGCTAGCTGGGTGTACCAGCATTTCCCAGCAATTTGTTGATAGACTGATATTCTCTTGCCTTTGGACCGGAGCAGGTAGCTTGGGCAAATGGCCAGGTTAATATGGCTGCATAAGCCTATGGTCAGCATGATCTTATGATCAGAAGAAGCTAATTACAGTGCTGGTAAAATGAGTTTTGGCGCTTCTTAAAAAAGCAGGAGCAATACCAATTCAGCAGAGAATGGGATTCATGGTGCAGAAAGAATTTAAAGATGCATGAAAAAAACTGTGCAGCATCGAATCCTGGAATGGTTTAGGTTTGAAGGAACCTTAAAGCTCATCTAGTTCCAATTCCCTACCACAAGCAAGGACACCTTCCACTAGACCAGGTTGCTTAAAGTCCCATCTAGCCTTGAACACTCTCAGGGATGGGGCATGTTTTGCATGGCAGGATTATAGCTGCACTGTTGTTTTAAGAGGTGATAGCACAGTACAATTTGCATTTCACTTACTATTTTGGGAACTGGGTGTATTCTGTTCTCCTGTAATTATTACTGGCTTTCGGATATGTTAATCCTGAAGTTTGTGACATTGAGTATTCCCAGCTAAGGAAGCCGCCGGCAGCCACTATTGCTTTGTCAACTTCCATTACCCCCACCTGGCATTCTGGGTAGATCAGATCTAGAATAAGTAAGCATGTCAGTATTAAACTGGTGCTTATATTGGCATATAAAGTACCAAGGCCAGTGGTGTAGCCATACATGCTGCTTGATTAGCATTGATTAAGAGACAGGGCCTTACCCTGTTTTTCACACAGGAGCTGGGGCAGTGAGTGCTAGCTTCAGGAGTAATGGAAAAATCACCTTTTAAAGAGAACTACCTGCTGACAGATAGTGGGACCTAGGATGTGAGACCTATGGTGATCCTCCAATGAGGTTTGCTACACACAAAATCAGGTGGTGGGAGATGTGAGGCAAAGCTGCTGAATTCACTGTTGCTGTGTCCTAGGCTCAGCTGTAACAGTTATTTTTCTCTTTCTTGGTAGCTGGTGCAGTGCTGTGGTTTTGAATTTAGTCTGAGAAAAGTGCTGATAACACACTAATGTTTTCAGTTGTTGCTAAGAAGTGCTTACTCCGATCAAGGACTTTTCATTTGCATGCTCTGCCAGTGAGGAGGAGCACAAGAAGCTGGGAGAAGGCAGAGACAGGACACCTGACCCAGACTAGCCAAAGGGGTATTCCACACCACAGCACATCATGTATGTAAACTTCGGGAGTTACCTGGAAGGCCCAGACTGCTGCTCAGATCGGGCTGGGTATCGATCAACAGGTGGTGAATAATTGTATTCCCTTATAATTGTTATTTCCCTTATCATTATTATTATTGGTGGTAGCAGTAGTAGTTTTGTATTATACCTTAGTTACTAGACTGTTCTTATTTGGACCCATGGGGCTTGCATTCTTTTGATTCTCCTCCCCATCCCTCCAGGAGAAGGGTGAGAGAACAACTGCGTGGTGCTGGGTTACCAGCTTGGTTTAAACCGTGACACACTATTAGCATAGTTTGAGAATAACAAAGGTTGATAGAAACAGTCTGGGGAAAATTATTCTGAATATATTATAGGAGGACTGAAGTTTAGAGAGGGTTGAATGAATGGATTCCTGCCCTGTAGTAGTGAGGAATATATGTAGCTCTTTCTAGTCCTTGGTGCCCAGGAATAGAAACAGTGAAGAAGAATTAAAACCAGAATGAAATGCAACCAACAAACCAAAAATCACTCAGTGCCATATTCATGCATTTGGGATTAAGGTGTAGGTAGTGCTTTTTTTTTACTGGGAAATCTTGTTTCTAGCATTTATGGATGTCCAGTTGATCACTGGGTTTTTATTTTATGACAGTATAAATGCCAACTGAATATCCTGTTATGCTTTTTTTCTCTTGGTAAAGCTCATATGTAGTGCAAAGGAATACTTCTCAACTAACTTCTCCTAAACTGAACCCATTTAACAATTCAGCTCAGATATGTTCTAACTCAATAGCTTGTACTCCTTTAGCTTAATTTTTTAAAAGCCTTGTGCTCTCTGCTGGCTATGTGGTCTGTAGGGTGCAATCAAGGTTGAGAGTTTATTGGAGAGGAGGACGTAAATCCAGAGATGTCTCCAGAATGCCTCAACTCAATGCCTGGGTCCTTCAAGAGATACCATAGCTCTAAATCCATTTTCATTCTTGTCCCTTACTGCCTGTCACTTTCCTGATAATTCAACCATTTTATGAGTTTCTTCTTGGGGCAAGAAATTCTTTTGTCTACAATGCATTTTACACCTGAAGCTTCTCATATAATATATCAAATGTCAAGAGTATTACTTGCACCAAAGTGCCGGAACTTTGAAGTGTTTTAGCTGCGATCTTGACAAACTGAAAGTTTATTAAAGCAAGTTTGTATATGACAAAAGGTTAATTTAAATTATGCTTGTTCTGCCTTGTACCTTCTTGCAATGATGGCTCTCAAATGTCTGGTGAATTCCATTTCTTGTTTACTCCCTCTCTTAAAAAATGAGAGAGCTGTTAACATGGATTAGTAGCTGAAAGTCTGGACTAGCACAGATGAGAAGAATTCTAATGAATCATTATAACAGTCTGCACATGTTGCCTGAGGTACATTTGTTTCCTTGCTTTGGAGGTGAATATACTTCAGTGCAGTCATTTGTTCAAATTGAGATTATCCCTTTGTCCTGTGGCTGGCAAAGGGAAACAAGGGGAGATCCCAGAGTCAGGTTTGTGCAGTTTTAATGTAGGCTGCTAGTCAGGATGGCTTTGACAGTGTATCCAAGTAAGACAGCAATCTGATGAGAATAAAATCCTGAAGTACATTATGAATTTCCCTACCTTTATTTTTTAAAAATAATTTCACTTCTTCTTAGTGTCTTGGAGGGATACATAAATGTAAAATATGCTAAACATGCTCTGTAACAGCCCCCTGTCCAAAATAACTAATGTAAATGAAAAGTTTGGCTTGTTTATCATGCCATTACCTTCAAGACTATAAACATTAATTTACATTGCAGCAGTGTCCTGGTTTCGGTTGGGATAGAGTTAATTTTATTTCTAGTAGCTGACACAGTGCTATGTTTTGGATTTAGTGTGAGAACATTGTAGATACCATACTGATGTTTTAGTTGTTGCAAGTAGTGCTTCTTTTAAATCAAGGATATCTTAATTTTGTGTGCTCTGCCGGAGAGGAGGGGCACAAGAAACTGAGAGAGAGCAGAGACAGGACACCTGACCCAAACTAACCATACCTCA
>JAOEHY010030054.1:0-33356 GCA_025447955.1 Psilopsiagon aurifrons | reverse complement strand
AAGTTCTTTACTGTAAGGGTGGTGAGGCACTGGAATGGGTTGCCCAGGGAAGTTGTGAATGCTCCATCGCTGGTGGTATTCAAGGCCAGGTTGGACAGAGCCTTAGGTAGCATGGTTTAGTGGGAGGTGCCCCTGCGCATGGCAGGGGGATGGAGCTGGGTGATCTTAAGGTCCTTTCCAACCCTAACTATTCTATGATTCTATGATTTCATGCCTATAACTGAACTTCATCTTCGTATGATGCAGGCAGTGACTGTTCCTGTCAGTCTGCCTATTACACATAAAAGAATTAGGGCATTCAGAATATTAGCAAACCATTTAAGTTCAGAGAGCATCACACCCCTGAGGAGACCTGACACCAGATCATCCACAGGTCACAGTGTCACTTCTATAGGTTGCCCCATCTCTAACATGTCCACCCACATTAGCCATAAGTTAAGAGAGAAAACAGCTTTTCTCAGAACTTGCAGAATGACCTCTACAACACACACAACCAGACTCCTCCAACTCATCTGTGTTCACTTTGGAATGACTTCTGGGAAAACACCAATCAGGGGCTGAGCGATGGTAAATCCAACACCCTTCATGTGAGTGCTCCATTTTCCTATTCAGAAAAGCTACCAGATACAAGTCTGAACATACTTAGCTTCAGCCTCCAGCTGCTCTATCTTTCTTTGCCATCACCACTTTTTCCTTCCATCACCAGTTTTCCTCAAAAGCATACGCATAGATTGCAACTAACATGTCATAACCTTGTCTTCTTAAATACGCTGTGCTCCCTCCCAATCCTTCTGATAAATTTTTCTAGTCATCTGAGCATTCCTGAATTTCATTCACATTCCGTTTTTCAGAACTATAGTTCTTTATAACAACAGGATTGGTGTAGCCAAGATACCCTAAAGATGTAAGTACATCAAAGTCTGTCCATATGTTGGGAACCTGTATAGCTTTAACATAACATCTTAAAATCTTCAGTATAAAAGTATTACTTTACAAAAAAAGAAAATATAGAAATAACTTAAACTGAAAATGTGCAAAAGGAATATATAAAATACATCTCTATATTTGGATTACCATGTTCAAATTTCATCAAGATTTCTTTCCATATTGGTGTTACATAAGTTAACTGGAAAATGACTGAATTTAATCTGTGCATTATGTGTGCTGCCTTTGAACAATGAAATTTTGCGGGTCAGTGTTTTCCCACAGGCTTATCTGTAAGGAGCATAGGCCAGCTCAGGGAAGAGGAATCACAGAATCAGACCGGCTGAAGTCAGAAGGGACCACCCGAGGTCAGCTAGTCCAATGTTCCTGCTCAAACAGGGTCACCCAGAGCACATTACTCAGGATTGTGTCCAGATGGCTCCTGAATATCTCCAAGAAAAGAGACTCCACAACCTACTCCGGGCAACCTACTGCAATGCTCCGTCACCTTCACAGTAAAGTCCTTCCTCATGTTCAGGTGGAACTGGCTGTGTTTCAGTTTGTGACCACTGCCTCTTGTCCTATCACCTGGCACCACTGAGAAGAGTTTGGCCCCACAGTCTTGAGGTGAGGCCTCAGCAGGGCTGAGTAGAGACAGAGGATTAACTCCCTTAACCTACTGCCAATGCTCTTCCTAATACAGCCCAGGATACCACTGGCATTCTTGGCCACAAGGGCATATTGCTGGCTTATGGACAACTTCTCCACTGGCATCCTCAGGTCCTTCTCCACAGAGCTACCTTCCATCAGGTTATCCCCCAGCTTGTACTGGTTCGTGGGGTTATTCCTCAGAAGGTGCTGCACTTGCATTTGTTGAATTTCAGAAGGTTCCTCTGTCCACATCTCTCCAGCCTGTCTAGATTCTCTAAATAACAGCCCAGCACCTTGGGGTATCAGCCACCCATCCTAGTTTTGTATCATCAGCAAACTTGCTGAGGAGGCACTTTGCCCCTTCATCCATGTCACTGATGATTAAGAGAAATACTGGACCTAGTACTGGCCCTTGGGAGACACAGGTAGTTACATGTCTCCAGCTAGATCATAACCCTCTGAAACCTGCCATTCAGTCAGTTTTCCATCGACCTCACTGTCCACTCAGCCAGCCTGCACTTCCTAAGCAGCCCATGAAGGTGTCATGGGAGACAGTTTCAAAAGCCCTACTGAAACCCAAGTAGACAACATTCACTGCTATTCCCTCACCTACTTGGCCACTTGTCCCTTCATAGAAGGCAATCAGGCTGGTTAAGCATGATTTCCCTCTGTCAAATCCATGCTGCCTACTCCTGATCAACTTCTTGTCTTTCATGAGCTTAGAGATGGCCTCCAGGATGATCCATTCCATTCCATTTCCAGGGACTGAAGTGAGGCCGACTGGCCTGTAGTTCCCAGGGTTCTCCTTGTGCTTTTTGAAGACTGGGTTGTTATTTGCTTTCTTCCAGTCTTCAGGCACCTCTCCAGACTGCCATGGAATGATCTTAAGGTCCTTTTAAACCCTAAACATTCTATGACCTTTCAAAGATCATTGAGAGTAGCCTAGCAGTGATGCTCACAACCTCCTTCAGCACTCGGTGCTGCATCCTGACAGGGCCCATGGACTTGTGGACGTAAAGTTTGTCTAAATGACCTCTAACCCAATCCTCTTCAACCAAAGGGAAGACTTCCTTTCTCGGGACCTTCTTCACTGGGTCTCTTAGGTTACGGATTCTTGAGGGCTGGCCTTTTCCACTGGAGACTGAAGTAAAGTAGGTATTCAATATCTCTGACTTCCTTGTGTCTTCTGTCCTGAGGAACCCTGTTCGGTTCAGCAGTGGGCCCACAGTTTCCCTAGTTTTCCTCTTAATATTGATGTATTTGAAGAAGCCCTTCTTGTGTCCCTGACAGCCTTAGCCAGATACCACTCCAAATGGGCCTTGGCTCTCATTGCATTTCTGCATACTCTGACAGCACCCCTATATTCATCCCAAGTGGCCTGTCTCTGCTTCCTCCTCCTGTATATCTCCTGATTGTGTTTGTGTTTTGACAGCAGTTCCTTTTGCATCCATGCAGCTCTCCTGCCAGCTTCGCTCAACCTCTCACCCATGGTGATGCACCATTCTTAAGCCTGGAGGAAGTGATCCTTGAATACAAACAAACTCTCTTGGACCCCTCTTTCCTCTGGGGCTCATTCCCACAGGATTCTTCCAAGAAGATCCCTGAAGAGGCCAAAGTTAGCTCTCCTGAAATCCAGTGCTATGATCTTACTTATTGCCCTGCTTTGTCCTCGCATGACACCAAACACCATAACTTTATGGTCACTGGAGACCAGGCTGTCCTGGATTCCACCCAGACCAACCTTCTTTGTTAGCATAAGGTCCAGCGACATACCTTTAAGTATTTGTTTGTACTATTTCATTTTAGATTTGCTGCTGCCATCTAAACAATTAGACAGAAGAACTAGAATAAAATGTAGCTAACTGTAAAACATAATTATCTTTGAGAGGCATAAAGCAGCATTAATTCTTCTAAGAGCTCAAATAAACATAAATGGGTTTCTCAGATATTCTCTAAGTAGGCAAGTAAAAGAGAAAACTGGAATATTAAAATGAAAGAGGAGAGCATCACAAATCAGGCAAACAAAATGTAAAAGTTTCATCAGGGAAACATTAACAATCTTCAACTCATAAAGTGTATTAGTGCTGTTCTTATTTTTGTGATTAATACCACCTTGGATGTTATTAGCACTCAACATTGCTTCTACATTAAATATATCAAGCTTAACTGATGTATTTTATCTTCCCTGATGTTACTGAAAATAGAGCCAGTAACTTGATGGTTCAAGTATGAATTCTTGAATTCTATACACAGAGGAAAGGTGCAATGACATGGAGCATGTCATGAAGGATGGACATTGACAACCTCACACATGCAAACTGGAAACAGACAGTGGGGTGAATTTCTATTCCAAATGAAAAAGCCTTCCTCAACATGCAAATATTTAAGAAAGAAATAAAAACATCTACTGCTTCGCATAACTAATCTATTAATTCTCATTCTGGGCTGACAAGGGATAGCTAATTAAAAGGTACGCATCAAACACTCGCCTCTGACATACATGTGAGTCTTGCCATATGGGTGTAGACAGCCAAGAAAACCTGCATCTCTCCTTGATGTGAAATTCTTTTGAATCTTAGCACATTTCTGACATCAAGGTATTTGTCCTGTCTTTACAGAAGTTTCAAGTGAGGAACTTATTTTGTGACATGACTACAACAGTAGAGTAGGATCCAACAGGAACCTTTTAAGTTTACATTTTGTAGGAGTAATGCAAATCAAGTAACTCTAATTATCAGTGTTCTAAAAGCACGTCTAAGTTCACTGATACCAGAAAAATGCTTCAGATAATCACCCAGACAAGCAAAAATATTTCTGTTTTATAGAGTCAGTAATGCAGTTGCTTCCAGATTTGAAAAGGAGCATTTTGGGTGCAGTGAAATGAAAGGCAACTGGGAATCAATTAGCTGAACTGAAAAAGGAAATGGTTTCAGCCCCAGATCTGCAATCTGCACCAAGATTTGCATCAGCGTTGTTATTTTATCTTACGCTTTGAAATGGGCTTCACATGATGAAGAACAGCAAACACTGCCTGGTTGGGTGGAATTACAGTATTTTGATATTTATCAACAATGACAGTGGCAGCAACAAAACCACCACTGATGCCTTGATTATTTCAATTCCTAAGTTTATAGCTGCTTAGGCAGATTTTTTTGTCTGTTTAGGGATATTAAATTCAGAAGTCTTGCCCCAACACTGCTCCTCCACGCTAAGAAGTTCTGTTCAGACTGAAGAGGTTAATTCACCAACGGAATCTACCACATCTAACAGAGCTGCTGTAATGACAATCTACAAAGACTTCCTTTCCTTCTTGACTCCCTGGAAGGGGTATTAGGAAAGGAGATGTTTCGAGATGAGGATGGAAGTGGTTATTTCCCACAGGTCACGCCTTACATGCAATGTTAAGGAGTAGCATGTGAAACATATGTATTTTTTGAAGTTCCAGAGGTCTGTTAATAAGAAAGCAGCCATGTGTCCTGCTTGTTCTCACTTAATGAACCATCTTTATTGAAGGAGCTTGCTATCACATACTGAAAAAGTATTTAAGACAATCGGAAAGAAATCCCATTTGGTAGCTTAGAAGTATGCTGCTCAGTAGCGTATCCTCCAATTAATTAGAAGCTCTCATATTCATACCTCTGTAGATAACGTACATGTGAGGGGATTCTGACCATGTCGTCTTGTGAAATTCTCCGTGTTCCCACAGGTAACGGTGGGGGTAGAAAATCCTGTATTTTGAGTCTTCCTTATTTAGTGACATAGCAGCAATGTCCCATCATGGAATATGTGGATATAATTGGGACCTTTTACATGTCCCCCTGTATCAGATGTTTATGCTCAGAGCAGGACCCAGCTGAGCCCCTCAGCCAAGCAGGGGTTGCCAGGGGGGAAAACAGGTTCCAGGCAGAGGAGGAGGAAGCTGAGGAGGTAGCAGCAGCAGCAGGACCCTAATGGGGGGAGGAGGAGGAGGAGGTCAGGAGGTGCTGCAGGCCCGGAGCAGGGACCCCCTCATCCTTGCAGAGACCCCGCGGGAGCAGAGCCCCCCCCCTGCAGCCCGGGGAGGGCCCCACGCAGCAGCAGGGGGGGATTTCCCACAGGAGCTGCGGCCCTGCAGAGCTCCAGTGAAGGATGCAGAGGGATGCACTAGATATTAGTTGGCCACTAGAGAAATTTAGGTCTGTGTGTATATCCACACACACATATAGATTTTCAGTCACAGTCTACGGAATGCACATGACATTCTTCAAAGACTATTGTGTGGCCGTGGCCAAACAGAAGTCTTCCATATGGTATTGCTACTGTACCTATAAAAAGGCTTTAATGAATTCTGACTTCATGCCATCACATTAGCAGTATAGAAATGTAATGTGTGCCACATTTCTTTGCTCTCACCCTCTCCCGCAGTCTGTCCTTCGTGTCTTTTCCTTTCTCTTTCTGCACTGGATGGCTGTGCTCACCTCTAGCAGGCATGTGAGAACATCCATTGCCCATCTGTTTGATTTGAAATCAAGATTTTCTCCAAGCTGTTGCTTATGCTGCCCATTGGCCCTTGGAAGAGTTATGTTAATTTATGCTTTTTAAAGCACTTCCCCAGTGTGATGCCCACAAAGGTTTCACAAGGGTAATGCTGTTGATGTGTTAGAGATCACTGCCTATTGTGGTGAACCACAGCATCTCCTTGTTTTCCTGAATCCCCCCCAGCTCATTCAGTTATTTTCTTTCAGCTTTTACACAGATGGTTATTTCTGGACACAGTCGCCTGTTTTCTCCCATTCCTTGCAATGAATGCACCAGTTAGTCAGCAGGATTAAAGAGATTTATACATTCTATGCTAGCAAAAATCGTAATAATAAACTATTACAAGTTTGAGAAAATAAGTAATTTTGCCATTTTCCATGCATATTTTCTAATTTCCCTTCCCACATTAGTACACTTTCAAAACCCAGATACTGTATTTCAGTTTTCTTCTTATTTTTCTTCTCTTTTAAAGTAAAAACTATCAATTTCCTAATACTAAAGCTATAATTATTTCAATGTGATAGAGACAGACACATGGAAATACAGTCTATCTTCAAGCTATACAGCTTGAGATGCCAATGGGATTTCACTGTCAAATTTGTATCTGTGCCTAGTGGCTGAGTTTTCAAAATCCCCACCAGGATTCAGGGCAGAAAAAGCAGTGCTATTTTAGGTTGCTGGAAGGAGGCCATTAGTCACCAAGAACACTTCAGAGGTGGTATACATTGCAGGGGCTGTTGACCATATGAACTTTTAAGGGAGAGAAATTTTAAGCCCAGTAAAACTCAGACACATGCCAACTCCTGAGGGAAAAAAAAACCATCTTAGGACTTCATGAAAAAAACCCACTACTAAAACCCACATCTCCTTGCAAGTGTAAAGGTCGATTAGATACAAGTTGTTTTCTATGAGGATGAGAAAAAACTGGCACAGGGTGCCCAAAGAACCTATGGCTGCCCCATCCCTGGCAGTGTTCAAGGCCAGGTTGGACATAGCGGCTTGGAGTAACCTGCTCTGGTGGAAGGTGTCCCTGCCTGTGGCAGGGGGTTGGAACTGGATGAACTGTGAAGTCCCTTTCAGTCCAAACCATTCAATGACTATGATGATAAGCACAACCACTGTTGCAAGAAGACCTACCGCACAGCAAGTCTTAACCGAAGAGTTTTCCCAAAGGAAACATTTTCAATTTCCTTTTGCTCTTAGTTACATTCCTTTGCATCACATAAAAATGCATAACATGCAGTGCAGGAAAGCAAAGCTGTAGCAATGGAAAGTAGGTATTACAGAGGAATCAAAAGCAAAGTTGTTACTGAATTTAATATCATATATTACAGCTTCCTTTTGTAGTGCTCCAGAAAAAGCCCTACAGACCTGTCAACTCATGAGACCTCATTTGTTTTGTAAATTACCTCTCTTTCTCTGAGTGGCATCTAATTTCTGGGACACAGTTTACTCAACTAACACCGACACCTCCAAAGATCAAACTTCATGGGAACAAACAAAAGCAAACAAACACCAACAGTTTAGCAGTCAGTTTCATTTACTTTCACATTTTCAGCAAACAACTAGCTGTTTTAATATTCCCTGGGCGAACTACAGTAGCTGTGCTGTCACATTTCAAGACACATTCCTAATCTTTTCCTCCACTCAATTTTGTGTATTAAACAACCCATCTGCTTTGGGTCTGAGCCTATAAAACTAACCTGCATTCTTCAAATCTCTGTTACGTGCAACATGGTGCAGTTTTAACAGTAACTTTCTGAAAGCAATGTGTGTTCTGCTACTCCTACTCACAAAATTGTGGATCAAGGGCTCGATCGTATTTAAGTATTTAGTAGTCTAACTGAATGTACCCTACATCCTGCCCACAGATACACTGGGTAATATTACAGTGTTGAATGGTTTGGGTTGGAAGGGACCTCAAGATCACCCACTTCCAACCGCTTGCCAAGGGCAGGGACACCTTCCACTAGAGCAGGTTGCTCCAAAGCCCCGTCCAACCTGGCCTTGAACACTGCCAGGGATGGAACAACCTTTGGGCACACTCTTCCAGCGCCTCACCACTCACAGTAAAGAAGCAAATTCCATTGTGAAATTTTATCTGTGACAATAAACCTTCTCCAAATTAGTTTAACTTACAAAGCAACTATTTAAATTTCTCCAAGTGATATTGCCTTTTTTGCATTACCAATCTCACCTCATTTATAGCTTACATCACAGTGCTTCTGTATTTCCTTCAACATTTAAATACTTATATATTAGTATTGCTCTGGTCTGGCATACGTGCCGGTGACTGTTAATGGCATGTAAAGCAACATTTGGATTGGTAGTTACCACAAACCCTGTTTGACTTCTTAGTAACTATAAAGATTTTATCATTATGTCATAGTATAGTATGCTGTGTGTTTGGAGCTGTTCCAAGGTTGTATTCTACAACTCAGACTGTTAGAAAAAACCTTAGTTCCTTAATACAGGAAATAATTAAGGCAGAATTCAGCAGAGCAAATGCAGCTCTTTCCATCAGTTTTACATGTCCCTGTGCTCCCTTTAATGTCAATGGGAGACATAGGTATTCTCGGATCCTGACCCAGACAACTCTATAAGCCAAGCAACTCAAACCTTGCGAGTAGCTTCTTACTATCCTTTCAATAAAAAGGTAGCCTAATACAACAGCATTAGATACAGACATCTACATCAAGCAACATGAATCTTGTCCTTGCCGTTAGAATGCATCCTCCTTCACACAGTATTAGCCCAGATAATTAAAAGAACGTATCATTTTTCTTTGTTGCTTATCCAAACAAATGAGAAGTCTCCCAAATGAATGCAATGGTTATTATTTACTTTCTTCTTAACTACTCAAATCAAAACCCTGTTTCGAATGCAATAAATATATTGATTCTTTTCTTTTTTCTACAGTCTACAGCACTGATATGCCTTTCATCCAACCACCCTTCTTTGAGACTCTTTGATGCCAAATGCTGGGTTGCTTTTGAGGGGCTTTAAGGTTTTTGTTATTAAGTAGAAAGGGACAGGGAAATAACAACCTGTCATAATGCAGTATCATCAAACAGTACAATATGATGTTAACCTGACACACAAGCTCTAGATAGGTCAGAAAGCAAGGAATTATATGCATAGACTTTATTCTTTCATGACTTTCCTGTAGCCATGCAGAGTAGTGGAAAAACATGCAGCAGAAACATTAATAATTTCTGCAAAGACGATGTAAGATTTCAGGTCCTGATATATCAAGTGAAGAGAAGGGTCTCTGCTGCTATTCATGATGCAAAGATGCCAACTGCCAGCCCATCAGTTTGGCTTAAAATAAACTGAGCAGGGTAACTAGTTCAGATTTATGAATGTTTCCTTTGAGAGTGTGTCCCTGATTCATAGACATTACAACCAACAGGTAACACTATATCTACTTCTTCTCTGACCTCTTCTACTTCCCAGGATATATAATTGCATTCATTTCTCCTACTGAAACTCCAGTCATTTGAGTTTGGCCATGAATCTCCCCACCAGGGAGTCTGGAAATTAAGTTTATGGTCTTCCCTTTCAAAGAGGTCACAAATGAATCTGTCCTGGAAGATGCTGGAGATTCAACTTCCTAAAGGAGCTCTGACAGCCTCAAACACTAAATCAGTATAAAAAATTGAGCAGGCAGGTGTAAGCCAGGGCAAGTCTCACCTGCACATGGTTGAACACTTTTCCTCCAGTATAGCCTCATCCATAGAGTCATTGCAAGCAGTTCCTAGTTACTCCACTCTCTAGACTGACAATGCGTATGATGAGTTACTGACCGCCAGCTATGCTTAGGAGAATTGCTGGTGAAATCTTCACATATATAGATATCTATCTTTCCTATTGTCCGTCTCATTTTCTTTTGAAGGAAATGGAAGGGAAGGACAGAAGAGGTGATTCCTCAGCAGGAGCCAGCTACTCTTGTTCTCTTATTTGCCTCTTTTATCAGCCAAAAAGCTAAAATAACCCATTGTAACACAGGCCTAATGGGCTCATAATGGACATAGAGACTAATGCCTTTGATTTTCTGGCTTTCCTTCCTGAAATATCTGCTGGTAAAAACAATTTCCTGAGAGAGCTCAGCAAAAGGACTGTCTTCCCCCCAAGTAAGTGCAATTGCAGATATAATTCAAAAGTGGGAAAACACATTACGGAGCCAAATCATTACCCAGAAATAATTATTTTACAGTTACAAATATAGTTAGGAACGTCCCTCTAAATTAGAAAAACTAGTAGCCAGGAGTATTATGAGAACTAATAGAAGTTCAATAAACCCAACATCAAACTGTAGAAGCAAAATAACTTGCTCCAATACAGTCCCTAAAGAAGCTGATTTATCTTTTTAGGGACCCATGAAACTGAGCATGATGTAGAAGACTATGAATAAAGTCATTTGCTGCAGTTAACAGCATTAATAATAGATAATACAACCTAATAAATACTTCAGTATACTATAATAAATAAAGGACAAATCCAAGAGGGTGGGAAACCCTTTGACAGACTGCATATCATTCCTGCTTGTGTCAGAGCAATGTGAGGAAGGATCATATTGTGGTCATTTCCACAGGGAAATTTCTTGCATGGCAAAATACAATGCAGTCTCTGCAATGGGAATGCCAATTTTGGGATCCTGTGGGAGCAGGAGAAGAGAAGCTAGAATCTTTACCTCTATATTAAATATTACTTATTTTTCTTCCCCCTCCATCCTAATGTTGTTTTTATGCAGCTATTTGCATTAATTAAACTATAATTGATTTCAGGTAGCTCAAAAGGAAAATAAACATGTGAATGCCTTGTACTAATGAAAGTGAAAACCAGTATGACAACAAAATTGCTACTGTGATAAAAACAAATATATCCAACCAAGGCAGAATATCAATTCCACTGTTTCTAGCTCACAACCAATCTTATGAATAGACAGAATGAAGATTTTTATATATTTATACTTATAAATCATGCACTAGCACAATCCAATTAGAAGAAAAGTTTCTTTTCCCAGGGAGAAGAAAATATCATCAGGGACTCACACAAGGAAGAGTCCCAATGATCTCAGATATTCACTCCTTTTGGGAATAAAGCAGAAGATTCTGCCCATTGCACAAGGTCTTTTAATGACAGATAAAGCAGTGGGCATGAGCCACGTTGCGAGAGCATTTCTGCCACTACAGGTGCTGCCCAAATCTGCTCTACAAATACCTTCTTATGTGCTCCCAATTGCCAGCCCTGCTAAAAAAAACAGGAGGACGTCAGGGCAAAGGAGGCCAAGTCAAAACTCACTCTGAAAGATCTGTAGATACAGGAAGGACGAGGGGAGTAAAATCTAACTTTCCCCCCATCTATTTTCACAAATAAAAGTATTAATGGACAAAGAGGAGTCAGGAATAAAAAGTGCCTGGGCATCCATGACTCCATGGTACGTTTACTGCATTTGCAGCCAGCGACATTTAGGAGGTGTCTTAACTTGGTCTCATGATGACCCGCAAATGGCCACAACCATCTGACAAGAAAAGCAGAGAGAAAGCCAGGAAAAATCTCTTGCCTCCCCAGACGTAAGTGCTTCCAGAATCACTTCCATCAGTTAACACCACTGATTTTACTTGCTGATGTTCACAGCTCATCTACGAGCACAGTAGCACAGTTGCAGGGAAGAAACAAGCACTGTTCTTCATTCTCAGAGGCAGCTATGCAGTATGTACAGTACTTCCAGGGCAATTGTTACATGATGCTCTAAAATAAATTCCGTTATTAAACAATACCGTATGTCATTCCCTCCAGCTGAAAACACAGCATACAGCTACTCTGCTGAAAAATCAAAACCTACCGGAGTAAACAGGATTAGATGTCACTAAAAAGCTTCTTTCTTTGCTGCAGTATAGGGTGATAGCGTAATTGTAAGTTGTTAAAGTTGTTAAGAGGTTAAAGTTAACCACCCCTTTGAGCACTTGTCCAGTATCTCTCTCTTTTCACTCTCCCACCAGCAAAGTGTGTGTGTGCATTAAGTTCTCACCTCTATATTTCTTCCCTTGCCTACAAGCGCACTCGTTCATGAGTTAGTAGCAACTGCATTACAGCTAAAGTGCAGATCCAACACCACTGTTGCTGCACGGTCTCCACAGCATTACTCTGACCTCACAGCCCGGAGGGCACATCACACACTAACAATGAGTGAGTTCTCTTCCCTACAACATCGCTCTCCTTTTCCCAAGTCTGGGAACGCCATTCCCAGCCCTGTGCCCAAGCAGCCTTGCAATACTGCCATCCGCTCTACTGCTCACTTTGCCCTCAGCGCAGCATCTGGATGCTCAGCAGGGCACATCACTTCCCTGCGTTGCAATTTACTGAATATCAAATGCTCTTCCTACCAGCCCAGCTAAATCATTCGTCCTTTCCCTGATCATCATCTCCTGCCTCAATTACCGTGACTCCTTCCTACCTGACATCCAATTCCCACGTTTTCTTCCTTGCCAGCCTGTTCAAATCACAGCTGCTAAAATTATCTGCCTAGTCTGATACTCTAGAAGCATCTTTCCTTTACTCCCAAGACACGTAAGCTTTTACCTATGGACTCTTCCCCTTCTACCCAAAATGTCACATCTAACAACAGCATGTGGATGTTCTCAGCTCTTGACCCTTGCCTTATATCTTGGATTTCATTTCTTACTGTGGCCCTTTGCTCTCCTTTCAGCCACCAAACTCACAGCCTTTATTTTCTCCTTGGTTTTGTTCTTATTCCTCCTCTGTTATCCTCCCTCAGACTTCCACAGATGAAACTGCAGAGTGTCTTTTACTGCAAGGTTTTCCATTTTAAGACTTTTCATAATGGGAAAAGCTCAAGAATTTCCAGACAAATTGCTTTTTATCAAAAAAGCGGAAACAACATCTTACAATCTTGCTTTGTAACGAGAACAAAATCGGCTTTTTTAAAAAACTTTTTCTTATTTTTCTCCTTTGCAGAAATCATTACCTGGATAACTTTTACTACTTCCTTTGGGGTTTATAAGGATACACATTTTGATATTGAGGAACACTGGCAAAATGGCTTGGCAATTGAAAAGCAGGTTCAGGCACTTTTAAATCTGTAAGACACACTCTCTGGTAGTGCTCTTTTACAACCATCTGCTAGTAGCATCCAAACATTTCTTAATTTCTGAATTCACCTTTAGGCTAAACTTGCAAATATTATAAGAAAAATAAAATCTAAGAGACCAGGAACCTGCAGTGTCACTGCTTGGTGCTGGAGTTTCAAGGGGGAGATGTCCATATCTCCCAAAACCACCAATCTCTGTTCATCTCCTACCTTTACTCCTCTGGTTACGAAACAGATACTCTACAGGAGGGAGCAATTACAAGTGCTATCTTCCAAAAGAAATTTCCAGGGAGGATCACAACTCTAGATACTACATGGAATTTGCCAAATAAAATATGGTTTTTCAAGTGGGAAACAGAATATGCAGAAGACAAGAGACATAAACCAGCCTCTGTGAGGAGAGAGGTCCACGATGAGCTGGGATAAGAAATGATACCTCCAAAACTGAATCAAGGAGTCAGGAGGAACTGGAAATACACTCTCTAAGCTAGAGATAGACTTTTAAAGCCAAGCCTAAGACAAGCCCAGTAAAATAAAGATCATTGATGTAAAATTAAAAAGAAAAAAAAAGAATTAAGTAAGGAAGTGCCCTACAGAGAACATGAAGGATAAGAAAAGCATGAAATAATAACATACAGTTGCAAGGCTTCCAGAGGAGAGATCCTATTAAATATTGAAGCAAGCCCATTATTCCCTTCTGGCTTGTAAGAAAAACACTGTAGATACAAGATCACCCACCAATTTAGGGAAAGAAGGCTGGAAATAAAACCCAATAAAAGTGATATTCATAAAGATTCAGCACAGCTTTATTTGGTGCCCCTTAAAAATTATGAATGAGTTTTTCAGAACTAAGAGACAAAGATAAAGGAGAAACACATAAAACCCAGAAATGGATACCAGTGTGGCTGTAATGAAATGCATCCTTAACTGATAAACCTTCCCATCCTAAAACCCAATAACTGAATGCTATCTGACAAAAATCTCATTAGCCCTGGAATAAAACCACAATCAGATCTAAAACTTTTTAAAGAAAAGAGAGAAGTGTGAGAGAAACCATATTTCTTTATATTTCTTTAACAACAGAAGACAATGTAGAGAAAACAGCAGGATGCTAAGCTCAAGGAAAGAAAGGGACAATGAGGCCAGTCAATTCAATTAGGATTGAAAGAAATATCTGATATCTAGTTCAGAATAAACACTAAAAGTTTTTGGACATGATCTATAAAGAGTTATGTGGAAGAGATACATTTCCTTTACACAGGAGACAATCAAACATCATAGGGTTTGACACCAGCTTCAGTAAGAAAAAGAAGATGAGAGAATGAGGCTGGATGATCTAATTATATATGTGTTTATATCTGAATTTTACATGCTTTAAAAGAGCTTTAAATCTTTATTAGTGGATTTCTTTTATGAATTTGGGCAAAGTAAAAGTATTTCCTTCTCCCCCAACTAAAAAAGGACACTTGTGCTTAGAAACTGGAACAATGGCTGTTATATAAACCTGTTGATAAAAATGTTGATGCAGAGATGTTTAACAAAATACCAACAGAATAAAAGCTCTATTAATTGGATTTATGTGCTTAGAAATGAATTTATGGTAGGCACACACACAAAAAAAAGTAGGCAATTGTAGGAGGTCCTTTAAGCTGCTATAAGCCATGTATAAAAATTTACCCACTGTAACATGAGCACCAAAAAGTACAAGTGTTTTCAAAGACTAATTAGATAAATCCATCAAAGAAAGTTCAGCATGACCTAAGAAACACAGAGCTGTGGCTACAGCCTCTGGCTCAAAAAGTGCTTGAAATACCATCTTCCAAAACTAGAAGAGCATGCATTTGGGAAAGTGCTATTTTAGACTTGACATTTTATTCCCTAAAAAATACTCATGCTACAGGCCACAGTCAGAAATAAAAGATGTTGTGTTAGGGTAGGAGCTCTGGTTTCACCTAAACCAAATCTTGGTATGGTTACTCTTTCTAGACTCCAAAAAGCTGAAGAGCAAAGACATTCTTAAGTGCTCTATGAGAACATTTGTTTATTAACTCATTACCTTATGGGAACCTATTTCTGATTTGTATAAAAGCCTTAGGCCTGCTGGATGGCAATAAAGGAGGCTGAGGGTGAGACTTCCTTAGATGTGACATCCCACCAGCTCAGACATAGGGAATATACTGAGAAGGTTAGCAGGAAAATGTAGCAAATGGCATAATATCCATAGGAACCAAACAGAGAACAAAAGGGGCAGAAGGGCATCTCAGCTCTGAGTATTTCAGGTCACCCTGACAATAAAGGAAAACCCACTTTCTTTTCAACATGCCTTCATATCCTTGCCTAAATATGAGTATTTATTATCTTCTCCTATTCCCTGCTAACTGCCTTACAGGAGGTATGACCTGATTCCGTGTGGGCCAAACCTTGGGGAAGTACATGAAATCTTAGCGAGAAGAATATATAATAACCCAAATTGGATAAAACCTTTTCTTTTGCAGTGTCTTCCATGGACAAATGAAAAATTGATATGGAAGAGATCTCTACGGACCCCCTTTTGAGGGACTGAAGTGCACAGACCATTTCTGTTTGCTCTAGACTAGGTACTTTTCAGAAGTAAAAGGGATGAGCTACTTCCCTTACTGAAAACTTTCTTTGTGCTGCATTCTAAGAAATCCTCAGAGCTAAAAGCACATGTCAATGCCAACTGTCAGAGTAGCCAACTTTCTGGACTACCTGTTGCAAAGACTAAAAGGCAGCCCAGCTCTGTGTTTAAAGGCACTTCGCAAAAGATCCAAATGTACTCGGCGTTTATATGTGTCTGCTAACAACACAAGAAGTATCAACAATAAAACAATGCATAAAAGCTATCATTTGTCATCCCACATAAATGCTTGTCTCTAACAAAGTACCTTGCAATCTCCTCTCTTCAGCCTATAATTGTCTACACTTGAAAACATGCAAGTTTTCGATTTCTTCCCCAAAACACAGTAAATTACATTAAACATTATCTGCAGATGAAGAACTCTGCATTTTGCCTTATTTTTTCTCCCACTGAATCTCCAGCATCAGGTGATGGCTTCCAACAACAGCTGGGCCTCTCAACTGTAAAAGTAAATAATTTCTTTGATGTAGGCAAGTTTCCTAGAAGAGGTTATCACTTTGGTTAGACCAACTACTGTAAGCTAACATAGGCATCTAAAGCTCTTCCTCAGACCCTTAAGAAAAACAGAGGAGTAGCAATAATGCCCCCAAGATTGGCTTCATATTGAGGTGAGAAGGCAGCTTCTACCAAGGTTCCAGAAGGTGATATATCTTCTGTAAGAATGTTTTCACCATCTGGATTGGGAAGGGCTCAATGAAGCTAATGAGGTGTTCCTGTATAGGCTGGAAGTTAACATTTTCTTAAACTGGTGTCTTGCCATGATGCAAGTCTATGACCTATGTTTTTCAAGAAAATAACTGAAAGGGTTTTTTGCCATCATATAAGAGAGAAAATCCATCAGATTTACCACATTGGCTGAAGGATCCCAATGCAGAGTCACTATCACTGAGCAAATTTCCAAACCAGTGCTGGCAAAAAAAGCTGGGAAACCATTCACGATGGCCTGAACAGATACAGGATGCTGAGGGACTATTAGCCCCTGACATAAATGTTGTGCATCAGAAAGAAGCGAGGACAATGACACACAAGATATCTAAACAATCTGCAGCACAGCTGTGCCCAACAAAGGGATTTCCATTTCGGTTTTATTTGTGCTGCAGATCATCTTTTTTCTATTCAAATCTACCACATGTCACCAGGCAACGGCTTACCCAAGAAATATGTTGTAGTCACTGCTTAATATCACGGGGCATTTTTATGCGAGACACAAATACATTTGCATGTGTGGGATGACTGATACACTCCACTCCAAAGATTTTCCTGGGCTCTTCCATTCCAATCTCCCAGCCATGTGTTGAAAAGCAATCAGAATTCACCCTCGATTGGTACCTTTGCTGTGTCAGTCAAGATCTTGAAGTTTATTGCACAGCCTATGGCAAAGCACAGCCCTCCGCTAATGCATCCAAGCAGTAATCTTGCCTGCATAAAAAACCCATGTCCCCTCAAAAGAAACATTATGACAAGCACCATTTTCACAGCACAAATATGGATGATTTTAAGCGCTACCTCTAGGCGTTAGATGAGTCAGATAACAGAGGAATTTTTTTGTGGGAACTTAATTATGTTCTATGGCCTCAATATCACATATCACACCCAATCTTCATGACCACGCGCTTTAGACTCTGGGTGATGGTAAACACCCTGAACACAGCAAGTGTATCTATACTTACATATGAAAAATTGCCTAAAGAGCTAATGATGATGAAAAAAATAAACTGGCTGTTAATCAAGACAATGGAAAGAAGGCTCATTTTGTATATAAATTTAGGATTGTAGAGAGAACAAGGCGGAGGAATTTTCTCAGTTTTCTACATTTTCTAGTCATTACTGTTTATTTGGGATGACACAAAAAGCTTGATTTCTATACCTGGATATTCATGACAACAATTCAAGGAGACACCAGCAGGGACTTCCTAACTGAGAGTTTCTCAATCAGTAGAATAAAAAAGTCTATATCAGATCTGTCCCTTGCCTTCTCCCAGTCTCACAGCTTCACTAATAATTCCACATTGCCGGACATAAACTTACTGTCACAGATGAAGCAAGATCTAAATGAATCCTGTAATCTGGGTTTCCCCAGGAATTCATATGCAAACTGGTAAGCTTTAAGGTCCCTTCCAACCTAACCCATTCTGTGATTCTAGGATTCCATGATGGTGATAAACAGGTACTAGCTGTCTCTCTTTGAAGACCTGGCTTCCAGGAATAAGAAAATGGGATACACAAGTGGGAAAACTGATATAAAAGGAATAGCAATGATGACACATCATTAAACAAGCTGTGATCTTCAAGACAGGCCACTGACACAAATGTCACTCCTAAAAATTGATGGCCACATACGAGCAAAATATAGCACTCCATTTTTGAAAAAGGCGCCTCTCAGCAGTATTTTACATTTACAATAGTTTGACTGCAGCACATTCTAGAAGGACACACCAACCACCCAAGAAGCGAGGGTAGTTCTGGAAAGCTCAACTCGCTTGTCCGGTTTGATAGTAAGGAGTTGAATCCTGTCATAAACACTCTTCTCTCATCAGATGAGTTCCGAAAGTTTCTCTGTCGGACAGGTATAGCAATGCCTTGTTTTCACATCAAATCCATAAAATTGTGTGAGTGTTGCAGTGCTCGTAGCTTATTTTGAGCTAATTCAAAGGATCCAACAGAAAAGACTGCAGAGATTAAACAGCTATACTAGTCATTTCAAACCATGTGTGAGATCTGGCAATTGATTAAGAATCTAAGCTAAATACCGATGACTGACACAACAAATACAAGGAGATATCTTTCAAAGGCTGGAATTTCAGAACATCTTAAAACCAAAACCCTTTTTCTCCTTCAACTTGTAAGTTGAAGACCTGGAGGCGACCCTTCAGAACAACACACTGTACTTACAAAGAAATAACATTTTGTATTTTTCTTCGAGGCTAAAACATATCTAAGATAGTAAATCTATTAAGTTGAAAGAAAACATATGGCTGTTTTAAACTGTTATTAGCCTAATTCGACTTCATCATTAGCTGAACTCAGAGGTTAACACATTTCATATTTCAAATTACCCAGGCATGTCTGCTACAGGCATGCTGAACAAATAACATACAAATCATAGAGCCTGACAAGATTTAATAGAAAAAGCTGCTAAATTGACCTATAAATATAACATATTACAATGCATCAGCTGGTGTTGCCACTTTCTTGGAAACAGTGGAAGAAATTAGGATAGTTGTTGAACGCCCTCTTTCTAGTTTTTTACATGACCACGGGATGAATATGCAAAACTTAAGCTCAGGGAACCAATCCCACATTCAGTGTTTTACATTTGAGTTATACTTCAATAACATGCTGAAATGTAGAGCAAGATTCCAACACCTTCCCCTCTTCTAATCATCCCTGATCGGTTTGAAGCAACGGTTCACCTCTTTGACAAGTGTACTTATGATTATTTTAAAATCACTTTTTTTGAAACCCAGCAGTTCTGCAAACCCAATTTACTTTGAATCTCATTCCCTCTTTGCTGGGGGAGGCAGAATTTAATATTTATGATCTCTACTCCTGGAAGAGAGTATTTGCAATTCTTCTGATACATGTTACTCAGTTAACCATCTTTTCTTTCTTCAGATGTAAGTATCTTTTGTTCCTATAAGGTAATGAAGGAGAGTTACTCATCTTCATAATTAATCTTGAAATTTAATTAAACCTATTAACTGAACATGTCAAATGTTTGTCACTTTCACAGCAGCATAACAATTACACTTAATAATAAATGTTACTTATTCACATATTGCCCTGGGTTACACTGCAGCCACGATACCTATAATAAGATACTTATGTTATTTTATTCCATGTTAGTATGACTTATTATGTTATAACAAATTTATTTTATTCACTCCTCTGCACCACCAGCATCACAAGGATAAATTTTGTTGTAGAACATGCTGGTGTGTTCTGTGCAGTACACTCTGAAATAAATGAGCTTGCAATGACATATGCATACTTTTCCTTATCTTCCTTAACTTTGCATAATAAACTCAGAATGCATCTCTTATTCTGCAACCAGACTAGTCAAATGAAGTACTCACATGAATAAACATAAGGATATAAGAAAGTGTTTGAAAGATCGGAGACCAAATTAGCAGTGTAGGGATATCCTTCCCCATGCTATTTGAATATCTAATAAAAGTACATGATATGAAGGACACTGGTGATGAGAAACAGACTCTGCCCCAAGATATATTCCTAGAAAAAACAGCCTTATGGCTTTCCATGTGAGGAATCCATAATGCCATACTTAATGCATCAGTTCTGCTTTCCCCTAAAAGCTAGTGCTTCATGATCAATCCAGGATCTAAAAGTCAACCTGCATTACTGTCTCACACAGAATCTCCAATAGTAAAGATTTCATAAACCCAATTGTGCACCACATACATCACACAGCCTTACAGCTCTTAATGCCTCCAAGTGATCTGCAGAAAAGACATGCAAAATATCACCAAATACCACCACTTTGGAGGTAAAAAGTCCATTATTCAGATATAACAATGCAAGGAGAAAACTGCCCAAGAGTCAGAGGACTGATCCAAGACTGAAGAAAATGCCAGATGTCACTAGACATGCCCTCACATCCAAATACCAGTGAACTTCTACAGCTTTGCCTTTGCTAAAAAAAAAACCCCATATCATGTTAATGAATTTTCACTTAAATAAATGCTCTATTCTCTTATACCAATATTTTCTTGGGAACACAGCAAGAATACCAGTAGTGTTCATAACACAAGATTTTATGATGGATGAAATACAGGCAACTGCATCAAAAGGCACAAAAGAGCACATTTTTCGACAATCCCAGCACATTCCTTTCAGTAAGGTTATAAAACCCTTAAGATTATAAACACTTTAAAGAGAAAGAGAACAGATTTAGATAAGATATAAGGAGTATGTTCTTTATTATGAGGGTGGTAAGGTGTTGGCACAAGTTGTACAGAGAAGCTGTGGCTGCCCCATCCCTGGCAGTGCTCAAGGCCAGGTTGGTCACAGGGACTTGGTGCAGCCTGCTCTACTGGAAGGTGTCCCTGCCCGTGGCAGGGGGTTGGAACTGGATGAGCTTTAAGGTCCCTTCCAACCCAACCCATTCTGTGATTCTATGATTCCATAATGGTGATTAACAGGCATTAGCTGGCTCTCTTTGATGACCTGGCTTCCAGGGTCCCAAGGAATAAGAAAAAACACTTTGCCACACAAGTCATCAGATGCAACTATGTGAAGGGCTATGAGCAGGCTTTGAAGAGTGGCATAAAGGTCATTTCTGGGTGACTGTATGAAATCAGGTATTTACTTTTTCTTCTTATATCTGATAAGGTAACTCCAGCTAACTGGAATAGAAGCTCTCTCTCTATACTACTATGTAGGCGACTCAATGTCACTTTAGTTTTCCATTATCATTACTTTGTAGGGAAGGAGAACAAAACATATTTACATTGTGATATTTGGCTGTTGGCAATTTGTGTTTTCACTTTTGTTTTGATGAGGTTTTTTGTCTTTAATCAACAGGAGAAAAAAATGGAGTATTCCCCCCCGGTCTGAGATAAATAAAAAATAAACTGCTTACACAGTGGACTTTAGACGTGTTAGTATAAAGCACTCTGGTTTAGCCTGTGAAAAAGTGACGTCAACAGCAAACAAGCCTCTTACTTAGGAAACCAGGTAAAGAAAAATTACATGAACCAGTACTTTCATGCCTTTTATATTTTTGTCAGTCAGTATCTTCCTAGCCTTACGAAACGCTAGAATCCAGAAACACCAACCAACCTCGGACACCCCACCATAATTCACAATCTTAATGCATATATTCTTATTCCATTATGGAGATATTGATTTCCTCTGTATTATAATAAATATTATGGAAGTGCTTTGACGCTGATCAGCTTGCAAGTTAGTAATCAAAGAGAAGCAAGTATAACAACCATATCTATAAAGAAGCATTTTTTACAACCGGGTAAGTGCCAGAGCAAAGCACGATGATGACAAAGTCATGGAGATGAGGACAATCATACAACAGTATATAGGAACAGTTCATATAGGAAGAAAAGCAATACAAAATCCATCTAGACCCTTTCTTATGCCGATTACCAAATAGCTAAAGCTGAGTGGCCATATGGAAGCACTTCAATTTGCACGCTTTGGAGTTTCTGTGATTTGCAGAATTACTATCATATGCATAACTAGCCCCTGGAAAGCTCCTGAAATAGTAGAATTTGGGGGAAAAATGCAAAAAATAAGCATTATATCTGAATGAGATAAAAGAACAGAAGGACTTGTAAGTGTTTAACACTAAAACCAGATTAACATGCCTGTGGATAGAAATAGCAAGCTTTGGCAAAATGGGAATTAACCTTAGGTTGGCATAAGCGAGATTTCATCTACATTTTCCAGCGCACCGTGAACTCTCTGATTCAGGCTCCAAATAGTGGAAATGACAGAGCGCAGACCTGCACCAGTTCTGGCAAGACACAGTGAAGAAACCCCAATGGGAGACACTGCTGGAGACCAAGGGAGGTGTGAAGGAGATGAGGAAACAAGACATCTGCCAGATGCTTTGGGTAGACTTTCTCACTTACTCCAAGTGATAGTTACACATCGTCAGTTGAGTGCAGACATGCATTACACATCTATTTGCTTGGGACACAAAATATACAACTCAAACTTGCATCCTTACACAAATACTTTGCCTCTTTTTTCCTTTTTCCTTGCTTCTTTTTTTTCCAACATTTCCCAAGCTTCCCTTTGAAAGTTGTGTGACCTTGTCAGGAGACTCCTCAAATCCCTTTTGCTCAGTTATTTATTCCAGCTGATTGTGGTTTCCTATGACCACAACAGCACATGCATTATTTCACAGAATCACAGAATCACAGAACGGTTTGGGTTGGAAGGGACCTTAAAGCTCATCCAGTTCCAACCCCCTGCCACAGGCAGGGACACCTTCCACTGGAGCAGGGTGCTCCAAGCCCCTGCGTCCAACCTGGCCTTGAACACTGCCAGGGATGGGGCAGCCACAGCTTCTCTGGACACCCTGTGCCAGCGCCTCAGCACCCTCACAGTGAAGCACTTCTCCCATCAATCTCATCTAAATCTATCCTCTTTAAGTTTAAAGCCATTCCCCCTTGTCCTACCCCTATCCGCCCTTGTAAAAAGCCCCTCTCCAGCTTTCTTGTTGGCCCCTTTTGGCACTGGGAGCTGCTCTAATGTCTCCCAAGAGCCTTCTCTTCTCCAGGCTGAAAATCCCCGACTCTCTCAGCCTGTCTCCAAGGGACAGATGTTCCAGCTCTCTGATTACCTTCATGGCCTCCTCTGGACTTGCTCCAAAAGGCCCACATTCTTCTTTTGTTGGGTGCCCCAGAGCTGAATGCAGTACTTCAGGTGGGGTCTACTGACATTCCCTGACTAGATATAAAACCTCTCTCCAGCTTTAATGACATACAAAAGACTGTTCTTCAGAATCACTTATGCAGAAAAGTTTCCACTGACTACTGATGTCTTATATACAACCTTAACACTCCTATAGCAGGAACAACCCAGGAGAGTGTTTGGGACACTGTCAATCAGCCCTGTCAGGGACTGGACTAGGTACAGCAGGAGCTGCTGGGCAAAGTGCCCCTTTCAAACCACTTGTGCTACAACCTGGCAAATACAACCTCGGAGCACAAATTCATGCTGAACAAAATCAAGCACCCTCTAAAAAAGGCTAAAAAACAGGTCATTTTTGTTACAGCTATCACAAAACCAACATGACTACATAAAGTGTTAACTGTTGTAACTTCTTGCAGTTTATAGGTTTAATTGGGCATTCAGTAACACAGAACAGGGACTATTTTCATCATTTGTCTTAATTATGCAAGAAATAAAAAAGACACAGTACAAATAGCATTTAATCTCAAAGCAACTGCAGATCAGGGAATGTAAAATCCTTTGCCTCAATGGTTTTTTATGTAAGTGCAGGACAACAGTTTAAATGTGGAAATAGTTCAGAGCAACTTCTTAGGACATTGTTTTGTGCGTCCAAATCTAGACAAAGTGGAAATTTGTCATGGCATTTTGTGGCCACAGAACTGATTTAAGCAATTCACACCAGTATGACCACATGTTTGGAGAGAAAGCAGATAAAAAGATAAAACCTACACATACAGCCAAAAAGTAAGGAATGATTTTCTGATCACTGTATACAGAAAGCTATTAACTGAAATACACATGATTACATTAAATTGATTAATATTTTCCCTAGAAAAATAAAGTATACAAACTAGAAAGCTTAGATGACTGGAGACAATCACACAAGGTACAAATCACCTACTTCAAGTAATTAAGCCTACTTCAAGAGGAAGACATTTTCCCACATTCTCAGGCAAGCCAGAGCATGGAGAAACACATTTGTTTCTGATACACTGATCCGAAGGACATAGAGATACTGCTACACATCATCCAGCCTTATAAAAATACTTTCCTGTATCACTTCACTTCTTTTTTTCCTCCTCTTTGATATTCATTTGGGATAAAGCAAACACTTTTTAGGCTAAAAGAAGTTTGTTTCATTTTCCTCCTACTGAAGATATTGAGTAAGAATGCTGAACGGATGATTCACTTCAAGAGAAGCAGATGGATGTTTTTGGTCTGATTATCTGATGTTGCACCACATACCAATGCTGATTAACTATTACTACTTAGCATATGAAAAGACAAAGTCCAGAAGCACAGTTCATTCATTACTTTGCTGGTTCACATGTACTTAAATAAGTATCTTAAGAATGCTGCATCCTAGAGGTGATGGATATGAAAGAGTAATCATTAATTTAGAAGCCTAATTATGCTTACATTCTGTAAATGAGACGAGGGGTAGAATTAAGGAAACATTTTCCCTTCATGTGCAAAAACATGCAGAAGGAATACAATACCCAAAGGAAGATGCCCTAGGCAGATCTACCATGGGAAACAACAGGTAATATATACATACCAACCCACACACATACATATATCCATTTCTATTCATCAAGGATGGCAGTGATAGGACAAGGGGTAATGGGTTCAAACTTAAACAGAGGAGATATAGATTGGATATAAGGAAGAAAATCTTCCCTGTGAGGGTGCTGAGGAGCTGGCACAGGGTGCCCAGAGAATATGTTGCTGCCCCATCCCTGGCAGTGTTCAAGGCCAGGTTGGCCAAAGGGGCCTGGAGCAACCTGCTCTAGTGGAAGGTGTCCCTGTCTATGGCAGGGGCTTGGAACTGAATGAACTTTAAGGTCCCTTACAGCCCAAACCATTCTATGTTTATATCATAGAATCATAGAATCATGGAATAGTTAGGGTTGGAAAGGACGTTAAGATCATCCAGTTCCAACACCCCTGCCATGGGCAGGGACACCTCCCACTAAACCATGCCACCCAAGGCTCTGTCCAACCTGGTATGACTCTGCATGTACCAAAAATTACCCCAAAATCTTTTTCTCCTCTTCCTTTCTTTATCTACCACAATGGAATTATTCTATTCTATCAGAACATCTAACTGGTATGATAATATGTCCCTAAAATCCACAGAATAACACATGTAGTTTATGCTGCTGATCATGTACAGTGCACAAAATAGACGTGCAAACATGTGGGGCTGGTTCACTGGCCATGTCAGTCTGAATTGATGCAGCGTGTACATGCATTCCACCAGTTGATATGAAACAGTATAAACATGGTGTGTGAGCCTACACACTCACGGGCATCTCCTTCTGGTAAGAAAGGCAGAGATAAGAGAGAAGTTTGAAGTTATCATAAAGCAATAATTCAAAAATGCCTTTGGGTGGGAGTATTACACGGTGAGCTATACTCCTCGAGAAGGTCTTAAACCTGAAGGATTAGAATGTGTAACATTTGCATTTATTTGGGAGGCCGAAAGGAGAAGAAAAAGTAGTAGAGGAATCAATATAGATTTTGCCACAGCTGTAAATTAATGTACTGCCCCACTTTCAATTCAACCCATTCCACCCAGAGAAGCCTATGTTTATTTTGAGCTTCTGCTGGCACACGGGACAGAAACAGCCATATAGAGTTATCATGATCCTTAAAAGAACACAAAGGAAAAGCCACATTGAAGAAATGTTACCTCTGTAAACAGAGCATTGCGATTAGTCCTGCCACCAAAGGTACTCTATTTTGGAGATTTTTATGGCATTTGTCTCATTAGCCAACTAACATCATAAATCTGTGCCTTGTGGGTCAAAAGCCTGAAATGACGCAGCTTCCACAGAGTTCCTCAAAAATACAGGATCAGCCCTAAGTGACCATCTGTTCCCCACTTCTTTTGTGGCACTTATATCAATGGCATTTTGAATACTTAATTTCTTGTATAGCAAGAGGTAGGGAAGACAAGAATCTTCTGAAGATGCCTCAGCACTGACTTTCCAGGGAAAGGTGCTCTGATATTCTAGTAATGACAGGTATATAAAGTGTAGGCACAGAGGTATTCACATCATATATAACAAAATAAAGAGAACCATCTAGAACAAGATTAAAAGAATAGATAAGACAGACAGCAGAGTCTATTTTTAAAGTTCCAATAATAACCACCTACAAGGAAACAAAACAATAGCACTTTGGGAGATCTGTTCAGCATGCTCCTGAGCTTTAGGGACACAAATAACATGGAACAAAGACTTAAAAGCCATTTTGGTCTTAGTTTCACATACTTGAAATTCTTGCTTTCTTGATACAATATAAACTGTCCACTGACAACATAACTGTTGTCATACACTGCCATACTTTCCTTACCATAAATTAGCCTTTGCTTTATATTCTTTAATTGATAACCCTGAGAAACTTCCACGACTACATCTGCCTTATTCAGGCTGTGTTTCCAATACACAGAGATACAGCAGCTTGATTAGGAGACTGTATCAAAATAAGAGATGTAATCACTAAGCATACAGCAGTTACTTCTTCACATGAAACATCATTACAGATGTTACCCCACTGAGAGTACAGTTTAACACATATATTTTACTACTTGTAGAGCCTGTAGAGTCTAAAGAAGGGACAAAATAAATGAGGGGGAAAAAAAGATATCTTTCCACCCTAACTGCCAAATTTGAACTTCTCTTTCTGTTCCTTGGAGACAAGCAGTAGTATTTCTGGTTATGCAGAAGCCGCTCAGAAATGTGTGAAATATAAGACATGACTGGACAACATCCATGCAGCTCCATGCTGTACTTTAGTCTGCTGCTTTTTGCACACAGAACAGAAGGGCTTTTGCAGAGCTTAAGGGCAGGTGATCAATGCCAGGCAAAGTGCAAACCTCTCCCATCCCGTGACACAAGCTGAGCAAACAATTAGCAGAACTGCTGCCCCAGCGCTGAGTGCCTCACAAAGCTTTCTCCTTCTCTTCCAGATGGATTAAATTTTAAAGACAACTTGCTTTTCTTTTCCAGCAGGGAAAGAGTGGGGACAGACTTCCAAAAATAGGCTCTCCTGTCACAACTGCTAACTGTCGCACAGTGCTGAGATTGGAGCTGATCTCTTGGGGAGGCGGCTGAGAGCAGAGGGGAGTAAGGAAGTAAAGAGAAAAGAGTCATTTATCTTTCCATTGCCCAGCCAGAAAGAAAAGGAATAGGCTACCTTCAGTCAATCACAAATAACACATAAGCCCAAAATCGGTCATTCCGAGTAAAAATACATGAACGTATCAGTTTACCAGCAGTTATTATCACAAGTGCTACATTCTAGAGCATCAAGAATGAAGCCCAAGTGTACTCCCTGTCCAAGGTCTCACCAGGACAAATACAAGATTACTGCCTATTTAAACAAATTGAGCCAACAAATTAAAGCAAAATGGTCTCTTTAAATTCAATTTTCATGTGCTGTTCTAAAAAGGCTCCTCTCTCTGTAGCCTCTGCAGTAAGAAGACACGCTGAAGTCACAAGATGACTAGAAAAAGTGTTTAGCCTGTTGTGAGATGAGATATTCAGTTTACATAAATTTAAAACTTATTTGGAGAAAAAAATACTAAATAAACCCATTTAAACACATGCAGAATTTGCTCAGCACTAAATATTTAAAGTTACAAGAGAAGGTAAGGAAAAAACCTACAACTGCATCATTATTAAATGGATGAGAGCGTAATCTCATTCAACAGTGATCTTAGCTCTGCGTATTCATTTTACTAAGAGGTCTGAAGCAGAATATTTGGAAAGAGAAATCTTATTAAGAAAGTCTTCATCATCCTCACTGGCTTTTTTCCTTCCCGCTGAAAGAAGGAAATGTATTTTGTCTGTATAATCTCTGCCAATAATGGACTGATTTTTTTTTTCCATTGCCTGCCTTAGTCACATGTTGTTGTGGAACATTAAATATTCACTTTGCTAAGCTGCAGCACCAGGTGCTTTCTGATGCATCTGTGTAAGATGTTCATAACACAATCTCAGCATCAGGGCAAAGAAAAGGAGAAAAAACAGCATAAAAGCGGGTATCTTCACTAATTCATGAATTTAATTTCCCTTCTTAGGTCCAAAATGCAGCCCATTTGTCCACGGACAACAATAGGTTTTTGTTGTGTAGTCATGAATCATTGATTTAATAACACTGAGATACTGACCAGCAAAGGTTATTTGATTTGTTTTTTGAATGGTGACTGTACCTAGAAACCCCACTAAGGACACAGATGTGATTTTAGGTGCTGGGTACAAACAGTACCAGTGTGGGCTCTGCCTCACAGCCATCTCCTCCCCTTTCTTCAGCATGCTCACTTCTTTATTTATACTTCTGCGTAACACTATGATGAAATATAACAAACATGGTAACTAAATTTTATTATTATAATATTTCTTGAAGCTAATATAAAGCGTTGCTCTGCTCAAGACCTGAATGTGCAGTACAAACACTATTTATTATCACTTTCCATGGGTAAATACTCCGGTGCTGCTTCCGCATTGCACAGCAAGCGGAGGCAGCTCCCCCATCCAGATTCCAGGAAGGGCCAAAAGAGCAGCAGCTTCAGTTCCTTTTTCTCAAGAACTAAGTCAAGCACATTCTTCTACTAAATGCCTATGATAAGCCATTAAAATGAGGCTGGTTTTATAGGGAACAGTGATGAGTAAGGACTGTGTCAGTGTACACCAGCATTATCATCATCATAGGGACCGTAGTGGTAGGACATTACTCATTAGAGACTGTAGTGGTAGGACAAGAGGCAACAAGTTCAAATTTAAACAGCAGAAGTTCAGGCTGGATATGAAGAGGAAGTTCTTTACTGTGAGGGTGGTGAGGCACCGGAATGGCTTGCCCAAGGGAGTTGTGAATGTTCCATCCCTGGCAGGGCTAAAGGCCAGGCTGGACAGAGCCTTGAGTGACATGGTTTAGCGTAAGGCATCCCTGCCCAAGGCAACGGGGTTGGAACTGGATGATCTTAAGGTCCTTTCCAATCCTAACTATTCTATGATTCTATAGGTAAGTGAGGGCTCTAACAGCTTTTTCCTCCCCTCTGACCTTAAATTATTGAAATCACAGAATGGTTGGGTTGGAAGGGACCTTAAAGCTCATCCAGTTCCAACCCCTGCCACGGGCAGTGACACTTTCCACCAGAGCACCTTGCTCCAAGCCCCGTCCAACCTGGCCTTGAACACTGCCAGGGATGGGGCAGCCACAGCTTCTCTGGGCACCCTGTGCCAGCACCCCAGCACCCTCATAGGGAAGAATTTCTTCCTAATATCTAATATAAATCTACTCTCTATCAGTTTAAAACCATTCCCTCTTGTCCTGTCCCTACAGGCCCTTGTAAAAAATCCCTCTCCAAGGGACTTTTAAAGAATAATCACCATTGGCAATTTTTTGTTAATTCAGATGCAAAATGAACTTTAATTCCAGTAAATCACTCCTGAACTGAGAGTCCAAAAAGCAGCACATGAGAAATACAGCACCCCTTTTAAACAAGCTCTTGCCTGGAGCCCTTTACACTCACATAATAAGTGTTTACGAGAGCTTTTATGAGAGCTATTCTAGGGCTCATCCATACTATAACAGATACAGAGATTACTGTCGCTGTGAGTTCACTAATAACACAGAGGGCAACTTGCTACAAGCCAAAGGACCACGGAAAAAGAAGTCACATAGATCACAAAACAGCTGACTTATGAACAATATAAGTTTCCTCTGTGAATAGCAAAAGAAATTCACCTGTGAAGAGAAAATGACTGGAGTCCTAAGTCAATTATTTTGTTATCTAAAAGTGGCTTTGAAAGTCAGACATTTTCCCTCAAAGCCCAGGCAGAAGCAGTGTTTAGATGGCTGCGTGTAGGTATGTTGTAGCTATTTTCAGACACTAACTCTTCTCTAATACAAGTAGCTTGGGGAGAACCAATACATTTTGTACGTATCACTAGCTCTCTGATGGTCTCCTAATGAAAAATTAATCCTAACTTAAAATAATTCTGGTTTAATGTTAAGAATACCCATTAAATATTGGTCTGGCAATAGAAGGGGGGGAGCCAAACATCTTTTGTAAAAGACCATATATTTAAAGCAACTGATTCAGTGCAAAATGGGGCATTTGGAAACAATTACTGCAACTTCTTCTTTGATTTGAATCAACTTAAAGGTACTTCTTTCAGGCAGATGGCAAAGAAAAAATACTGAATTTACAACATGGTCACTAAACTTCTCCTGAAACATCCTGGCAGCCTCAAAAACTGGCATATCCTGTAACTTCAGCTCAAAGACTGATCCTCACGGAGAATGACCGTTTGATATAGTCACCCTAATGAAAGAGCCAACAAACTTACTTCTTGGCACTGGCAGGAAATAAGCACTCAGTTCCACATTTCTGGGTGGAAAGGCAGGATGGGAAAGATGACTCTAGGATACAAAAGGTGGGAATACACAAAAAATCCTCTTCTAGTTATTTTCTCGGGTCAAATCTAAAGGGTTGCCAAATTGCTTGGATACCAACATGCATTTACCAAAGCAAAATATCGATTCATTACCCTCACTGGAACATACTACTGGTTAATACTATTTCCCAGCTATCTGTTCCCATTACCAAGATATCAATGCATGTATCACAAAGGCTTTTGAGTGTGTGACAAAGAGTTTTGGCTACTGAAAAATCAGTGCTGCACAATTTACAAAACCAGGAGGTTATTTCAAGACAAAACTGCCATGAAACACTGTCACTTAAATAACGAATGGCTATGCTTTCTTGCTTGATTTCTTTCTCCTAAAATAATTTTTCTTGCTTTCTGTCAGTTGGCAACAAATACATCTTAACATTTGCATTTCAAGCAAGAAGAGAAATCCAGACAGTTGCTGCAGAAGGACTGGAAAATATACTGTAAACTCTGCAAACCTACCAAAGCCATCCAAACGTAGACAAACATTAGCAGTTTGTCAGAAGTTGAGGAGGAACCCCAACTTTGCTTAGAGGATTTGGAAATTGCTCTTCTGTCCCATTTCAAAATGCTGTTCGTAGAATCATAGAATGGTTTGGGTTGGAAAGGACCTTAAGATCATCCAGTTCTAACCCTTGCCATGGGCAGGGACACCACACACTAAACCAGACGCACCCCAGTTTGCACCATCCATTCAAATAGATCACTTGGAGCACCTGGTTCTGCTCACTCCCCATAATCCACAGTAAGAAATACAAATTGGCCTTTAAATAACTTAAGACTAAAATGGCCCAAATAGGGCCTGATTTTCTTGTTCATTTGGGTTCTTTTCAGGGGTGGTGATGTTGGGTTTATCACCAGTAGTCACTGTAGAAATCACAGTCAAGTATTCAAGCCAAAAATGCTCATCCAGGCACCACCAAGTCAAGACTAACTCCCATTATTATTCAGCGTTACTATGAAAACTAAAAACTGGCCCAACTGCTGCTAGAGTTTATGTTTGCAAGCACTTAATACCTATCTGGGACTTAAGCAAAAGGGAGACATGGCAAGAAATCCTGTTTCAGTTGCTTATGCCATTATAGGGAGTGGGTAAATTCTCAGCAATAGATACGAGCCCTGTTAGTAATACCAAACTAGTGCCTAAGTTTGGGCAAAAGGAAAAAAATATAATGAAAAAAAGACAGGTTTCATATAAATATTCAGTACAAGATGCCCATGAGCCAATTGGTCAAGCATTTTGTCTGATAGTTTTTCTGAGATTGCTGTCTCTTGGACTCAAAGCATGTAATTCAGAAAACTTATCACTCGACTCCTTTGCGTACTGTGGGCATTTGTCATAGTAGTCCCAGGTTGAAAGGCTACAGCTGTGGCATGCTCTGCTTCCTTCACAAATGGAAAAGAGCACAGAGCAAGTCTCCTCAATGATAAAAATCTACCTCAAAGGCAGCTTCACCACCCCAATGTCTTACCAAGCTAACAACGAAATACAATAGACAGAGCTGCTCAGGAATATCCTTGGAGTTTCACAATCTAAGACAACAGATGATGTTAAATGCAGCTGCTCCACTGATCTGCTACCATGACATCAGAGATCACCACATATAACTTATAGTGTATGTTGGCATTTAAATAATGGTGTGTGAAAAATAATAAATGTAAGACACAGGATAAGAAATCAGATTGGGAAAGTGGATACATGAATTATACAACTACAAATACACACACACTTGTGTATACATGTACATAGCGACAATATAGATCTTCACACACATTTCTAATGCTGACTCTCAGTTTAGATACTCTCGTGTTTGGGTGAGATGCTTTTAATACTCTATCATTTTACCTTTTCTTCTAAGACAATATTCTTGTGAGAAGAGAGGAAATATTCAAAGGGCCTAATCACTTTTTTCTCTTTTTCTCCAAGCATTCAGCAATCCCTTAGCAAATTATTTTCACTGTTTTCAAATGGGCAAAATAAATCCACTACAGACTAACTCCTAAGATCCACCCACCCACAAATAAATCCTGATGCCCATTTTCAAGCACAAAAGAATATTAAAACAGCAAAACCACAGACTTTAAGGTTATGATGAAATGAACAGAGAAGCAACCTTCAAAACTATTTTAACACTGTAGGAGAGGATCTGGTTCGAGATCATCTTAAGAATGTGAACGTACACAACTCCATGGGACCTGATGAAATCCATCCACGGGTCCTGAAGGAGCTGCAAATGAAGTTTCTAAGCCACTGTCCATCATATTTGAAAAATGACGGCAGTCAAGTGAAGTTCCCGATGACTGGAAAAAGGGAAATATAACCCCATTTTCAAGAAGGGGAAAATGGATGAGGCGGGGAACTATAGAGCAGCCAGCCTCACCTCTGTGCCTGGCAACATCTTGGAGCAGATTCTACTGGAAGGCATGCTGAGGCACATGAAAAACAAGGTGGTTGGTGACAGCCAGCATGGCTTCACTAAGGAGAAATCCTGCCTGACCAAATTGGGGGCCTTCTATGATGGGGCTACGGAACTGATGGACAGGGGTAGAGCAGTTGATGTCATCTACCTGGACTTCTGCAAAG
>JAOEHY010030053.1:28796-52770 GCA_025447955.1 Psilopsiagon aurifrons | reverse complement strand
TGGGCGGGCGGGCGGGATGGGGTGGGTGCCTACTGACGGGAAGGGGGCCGAGGGGGGAAGGTGTGCGCGTCCTCGACCCGCGTTCCGCCGGCCACCGGGGACAAAATGGCGGCGTGGCTGCCCCGTGTGGGGACGCGGGTGTCATACTGCCGTCCCGTCCCCCGGGGCCGCGAGCTCGGAGTGGCTGTTTAGACACGCGCGTTAGTAAAAGGGCACTGTTGTAGATGACTGAGGAGAGCGAGAGTCTACCCTGAGCGGGGCCCGGAATTCGTCGAGCTCCGCGACAGGCCCTTTCGTGTGTTCCGGCCCACAAACCTCGTTCTCGGTACCTTTCGTGTGTTCCGGCCCACAAACCTCGTTCTCGGTATCTGCTGGGATTTATTGGTGGCAGGGGACGGCCTGTTACAGGCACTGGTGTTTTGTTTCTGCGTTTCCCCATGCTACTTCCCTGTTGAGCTTTGCCTTTCTTTGTGTCCCGTGCTTTACGTAAAGCTGCCGGGCGTAAATGACACGAAAGTTTTCGAATTTCTGGAATTCGAACTTATGCTCAAAGCTCTGTACTGTGTAATAGGGATAACAGTGACGTTTTCGCTGTTAGTGATTGACCCAAGCCATGCCTGAAGCAGCGTTGTGTGTTTTAAATGCTGTTGGGCAACCGGATAGGATGAAAGGGTTGCAACGTATGGAAGACACGGTGGAGAGCTGAGTTACTTGATTTGATTTAAAAAAACCCCAGAAAGGCAACCCTGAGGTTCAGCTGCATGGCTATGGTTTCAAGTTGCAAAGCTCTTTGTAGCTTATGCCCTTAAGTCAGTGAACTCCATCCGTATCGGTTTTGGGAGTCGGAGGGGGGATACGCTGCTGGTACAGAAGGTATTGGTAAAGGCATTGGTATAGTTTAAAGTGGGTTTTAGTGATGTAGGCTGTGCTTATTAAAATAATCGCACCAAAGCCCTGAGGATGACTTGATAATAGATTGCAGCAAGGTTTCATTCCTAAGGGCAGCTTACTGTAATTTATCAGCTTGCAAAAATTAGAGCAGTTGGTATACACTAGAAATTGAAAAGAAAGCTTTGTGGGGAAGGGAGAAGGACATGCTCCTAATCAAACTGAAAATATCCTCCTTATCCCAGGAAAGCAGGGAAACAGCTGATTTAGAGTAGTCTGGAGGGAGCTTTGTGTACAATGAGGTGGTGGCATATGGTTAATGTGATTTCTGTCAAGATTAAACTTGATGAGTGACTGGCAGGTCACAGCTCTTTTTTTCAGCTTACGTGTGTCTCAGGCTAATGACTTTTGGAAATTGTGCTAATACCTTATTCCCTGCTGAAAGATAGACACCAGAAACTTACTATATTTTTGTGGATTTAATTCTTGGTAGCAATTGGGGAGTTAATTGCTTTTGTGCATATTGGTGTGCATATGTGCTGGAAGGTTACTCTTGGGAAGGCAGTAAATGGCACACCTTGTGCTTTTTGTTGAGAGTGATGGAGTCACACCCACTGACCGCAGATCCAATAATCATGGTGACTTGCCTTTTGCTGCTTATTGGCCAGTTCCAACAGCCATTCCTCTTTACCATAGGGTTTCAGTTAAATTAAGCCTATCGGTCATAATTGTATTGTGGATGCTGCGAGGTGTTAGAAGTGGCTTTATTTACTTGATCAGTTGGCTTCTTCTTACTAGGCTTTCTGTGCAGCCAGTTATCCTGGATGACTCCTCAGTAAGCAAGTGTCATGTGTTTCTTCAAGCATGGCCTGCGGAAAGATGGCCTCTTATTGTGCATGGTTACACTACTGGACTGTTATAAACAACTGTTGGGTAATAAAGCCTCTTCATTAGCAGCAAAGGGAGAACAACACTTGAAAGTTATAGGCACTTCTGAAGGGAAGAACAAAAAAATACAGGCTTTCAAGTCTGGAATTACTACTCTGCTGCTGATTTTGAACTTAATGTGAACATTCTTTAAGCACCAGAGTTAACATGAAAGTTGTCTCTTTGGAACATCTTGGGCTGACTTTCTAGCTACTCCCCATGTTGTTTCCAGTTCCTGGAAAGTAAATAATGTGTCATAATGAGGATCGTGTACTCCTGATGGAGCCAAAACCGTCTTACTTTTTTCATGAGCTTGTCAGTGCAGATAGTAAATGCATGTTCTTCCTGTAGATAAAATCTATCTGAGGTCTCTTGTAGATCCTAAAACTATCTCTATATCCTAGACCTGGAAACATCCAGGGTAGTATTCTGGCTGCTTAGAGAAGAGAGGAGAAACTTTATGATCCAAGTCTCTTGTTCATTGGGATGCATCCAAAGGATACAGAAGAAGATAAATTCCCACCATTAGCTTGTTGCTGTTCTCATCTTTTTTGTTTACTTCTGTGCACTGCCTACTCTCCTGGGGTTGCATTCTATGAATTCCTGTTTCCTCCTTCCCATTTTTCTTCTCTTCCTTTCCCAGCATTAGGACAAGGGAAGAGTAGAAGTGACAAAAATTGTGGGTTGAGATGAAGACAGCTTAACTAATGCAAAAGCTGTACATGCTAGCAAAGCAAAACAAGGCATTCATGCCCTACTGTCCATCAGCAGGCAGGTGTTCAGACATCTCTGGGAGAGCAGAGCTTCATCACACATAACAGTTACTTGGGAAGACAAATGTCCTCACTTTGCTGTTACTGCTTACCAGTGTCAGTGCAGGTTGAGTTGCTGCTGCACCTGCACTGCTTCTTGTAAGATTTGACCTCCATTGTTTCAGATGGTTCCTGCTATAGAAATAACCGTAACATGCAACTCAAATCCTAGATTACAACAGTTTAAAGGTATTTCCATTACAATCTCCACTGCTCATCCCTGTGGGCCAGACCATTGGGTTTAATGTTGCAGTAAGCTCCTCTCCTTGCCACTGCTCTGGCTTTGACTTGTCCACAGGCTGCAGTCCCTTAGGGGTATACCTGCTTCAAGTGAAGGTTTACTTGTGAGCCAGTCTTTCCATGGGAATACCTGTGACTTATCCATAGCCACAGTTGCTTTGCACTGCACCTATTCCAGTGTGGCCTTCTCTGTGGGCCACAGTGCCTTCAGAGATATACCTGCTCCAGCATGGCATAACCCACAGCCACAGTCCCTTCAGTTGTGGCCCTTGTCCAACATGGTCTTATCCATGGCTCGAGTTCCCCCAGTGATGTACCTGCTCTGCTATGGGCTTACCGTGACCACATGCTTTGAGGTGCTCTGGCATGACCTCATGCACAGCCACTGGTGCTTCAGGGTGTACCTGCAACAGCATGGGCTTATTCACAGCCACGGATGCTTTGAGATGTACCTTCTCCAGCATGGACTTATCCTTGGGCCGCTGTCCCTTCAGAGATATACCTGTTGCAGCACAGACATAATCATGACCACAGGTGACTTGAGATGTGCCTGCACTGCCATGGATTTGTTCGCAGCCACAGGTGCTTTGGCGTGTCCTGCTCCCACATGGACTCAGTCACTGATCATGGTCCATTTGACTTGAGCTCATGCTGGAATCCCAGCCTGTCTAGTACCAGGACTGCAGAAACAGCAGTGATGCTCTGGCCATCAGCCAGCCCAGATGCATTGCCATTGCTGTTACCAAAATTTTGGCAGGCACAGCAGAGTAAGATGATAGGCAGCGTAGTACTATGGCAGGCAGTTAATGCAAAAAGCAGCCACTAATGAGCCCTAGACTCTAATATACAGTAAGGCAAGCGAGCCCCGTGGCAAGCATAGGGGCAAGCATAACAGCTATAAATTCAACGTAGCGCATTCTAATCACATTTGTCATTGTCTTGAACCCTTCCAGCTCCACGCTGGGCACCAAAAAGGACTTGTGATTTAACCCCAGCTGGCAATGAAACTTCACACAACCACTTGCTCACCACCCACCTTGCCACCTCTTTTGAGGTGACAAGAGAATCAGAAGAATAAAATTCATGTTGAGATGAAGACGGTTTAATATGTAACATGCAAGCTGTGCGTGAAAGCAAAGCAAGGCATTTGTTCACTGCTTCCCATGGGCAGGCAGGTGTTCAGCCATCTCCAGGAAAGCAGGGATCCATCATGTGTAATGGTTACTTAGGATGACAAATGCCATCACTCCAGATGTCACTCCCCTTCCTTCTTCCCACAGCATTATATGCTGAGTGTGGTGCTGTATGGTGTGGAATATCCCTTAGGTCAGTTAGGATCAGCTGCCCTGGCTGTGTGCCCTCCCAACTTCTTGTGCACCCACAATCTACTAACCGGTGGGGTGGGGTGAGAAGCAGAAAAGGCCTTGACTCTGTGTAAGTACTGCTCAACAGTAGCTAAAGCATTGCTGAATTGTCAGCACTGTTTCCAACACAAATCTAAAATGTAGCCCCATGCTAGCTAACAGGGAAAAAATTAACTCAGTCCCAGCCAAAACCAGTTCATTCAGTAAAAAAGACAGCATGATCTATTATAAGAAAAAAATATCTTAAGCTCTTTATGTGTATGTTTGTGTGTGTAACAAATTACTTTGGCCTTCAGGAGGAGATGTAGGGGGTCACTGAAATATGAGATGACCATTACTTTAATAATCTCTGTTTGTTGGTCTGGATGAACTATGTACAGTTATGTGGTAGGTGGCTGGAGGCATCCCTCAAGTCAGAGAGATCTGGGTTAGCAGCAGATGTGCAGAACAGCGCTTCTGAAGTGCTGCAAAAGTGACTGAATTTTATTGCAGACTTTCCTGCTTGCACTGTGAGTCATAGAAGTATTTTGTCATCAGAATCTTCCTCTGCTGGTCTGTTAAGCTGACCTGGACTTTTGCATAAGTGCAGTAGGTGATCAGCTTCCCTAAGGTACAGCACCTTAAAGGGAGGTTCAGTTATAGGAGTCATCCTTGGTGGTCTTCAAAGTCACTTTCCCCTTAATTCCACCTTAAGGTGGAATGGATACAGTCTATCACCGTCCCCTCATCAGTTTAAAAATGTAGGTGAAGATTTGATCCATTGGCAATGTATTGGCTAGCAATTTGGTCAATCCTTGCAACTGCTGCTTTTCTGAAGTCTCCAGTATGGGTAATTCCTTGTTTTGCCTGCCACTGTTGTAGTTGCAGTTGACATTTCATCAGAACTCACCTTAAACTTGTCAGACCCAGTTTATCCCTGAGCTTTCTGGGTACCTCCTCCTTGCTGCTCTGCTTGGGGAAACCTACTCAAGTTAGAAGGTGAAAGGATGCTGCGGGCTCTCTGCAGTGACTTTTCCTGGGAGAAGCTGCTGCCTCTCAATTTAAGCTGTGGCTGTTCTTTGGATTAGTTTGGACTGTTTTGCTAAAGTAAAACAGTTTTTCATAGAATCCCTTCTTTAATTTCACCTATTTAATTTTTTAACCTATTTTATTTTTTTTTACCTATTAAAATGAATGCATTATTCTGACTAGTTTATAAAGGGGAGATCAAAGAGGTGAGAACTCACTGGATGGAAGTAAACCACTGGATTTACACTAGGCTTTCTGGGAATTTTATTGTTTTAAGGAGTTTGGGAGCAGGGAAGCATGCTCTAAATTCTTTGATGTTAAAGATGGTTTTTTTTCTGTGTCTTAGTATCACCCTGTTGTTACAGGGATGGTCTCAGTGTATGTGGGTCTCTTCTGTTTCATTTACTAAGAAAATGAACTCCAGGATTTCTGCATTTCTTACTCCTTGTGTAAAACTCTAAAGGAGCACCTGCCTTCCCTGATCTTACAGGGCTACAGACATCATACAAGTATTTGTTTAATTCCACGTATTGCTATATCGAGACCCTTGTGGATCAGTAGGCTGTGTATGAGCTGACACACTATTTTAGCAGAGGAAAGGGTTTGATATGGATTCCAGGAAAGCCTGTTGGGCAGGGATGAAAAACCTTCTGCACTTCTTTAAGTCAAGCTTACAGTGGCAATAGAGCAAGTCAATTGACTGTGGAAAATAGCAAGAACTAATAAAGTGGTTTTGGTTTTTAGCTTTTAGTGTAGTAAAATCTATTGGTCCAAAGATGCCATCTGACTTGGCATTTTTCAAATACAATGCAAACATGGAAGGGCAAGATAGAAATTCCCAACTGGAGACTCTTCTAGTTTTCTTAAGTGTGCAGTTGTGCTGAAACTTAAATTCCTGTTTGATTTCTTTATCTGTAGAGTCAGACAAAAAGTGTATGTACGTGTTAGGAGTATGTGTGTGAGTAGAATTGGTGGGTAAAGAGCAAAGAAAGAGCACCCACTTGCTGCTGTGAGAGGAATGGCTGGGGCTGTTGCTGCAGCCAGAACCTTTTGGACCAAGGTCCAGAATGTCTTCATGAGGCAGAAGAGAAATAAATAGATCCACCAAAAACCAGGAAAACTCTTTGCCAAAAAGGAAATTATTCTACGTGAGCAAGACTGCAAAGATTTTAGGGATAACTAGAGGGAGGAAAAGTGAGGAGGAAGAGGAGAAAAGTGTTGGTGAAGAGGAATTTTTAAATGGAAGTTGTCTTTCAGAGAGTCAGGACCTAATCCAGTTAAAATAAACTCATGCTAATATTCTTAAATATGTCAGGGTTTGGTCTTCGTTCTTTCCAGTACACCACAGTGGGGATTGAATCTAAGGTGGCTTTTGTTGCTGGTGCTACTATGATAAATAATTTCCCCTTTGCCAAACACCTGTTAACTATTTTTTAGTTACAAGATGCGTTTTATTAAAAGATATTCAGTACCCATACTTTGGGGGGGGGGGGGACGACTTATTTAGGTAGTTGATGTTGAGTGTTCTTCTTTAATGACTTTTCTGCAACTGAAAAAAACAGTAGTGTGATATTTTTGCTGCCTGTCAGTGTGCTTACAGCTGGTTTAATATGCTGGACTTGGAAACACTATTCTGCCAACATTGATATCAGAGATTCTAAAATAAAAGGTTAAAAAAAACCCTCAAAACCCTGTGTTCTATCCTTGTACAGGAAAGGATTGGAGTGAAGGAGAACTGATCAGTAGAAAGGAGTAGATTAACTAGGCAAGTGTCAAAAGAAAATACTCTTCTAAAGTACTTCATTACTGCTACAGCACAAAAAGGTCTGTTGGAAAGTAAATGTGTTGCCACAAGCATGAAGGCATTTGCTGCTGGGTAGTTTTATGTATGCTGTGGTCAAAACTTGACAGTCTTTTTTCTTCTCTCTTGTTGTAGTTGAATGGATTGCTGGGATCTCCTTGGCTGCTGGAGCAGCTGTGGTTGGGTATCTGGCTTACAGATTTATCTCTAAAGACAAATGCACCAAAGCAATGGTGAATCCCCATATCCAGAAAGATAATCCCAAGGTAGTCCATGCATTTGATGTGGAGGATCTGGGAGACAAGGCTGTGTACTGTCGTTGCTGGAGATCTAAGAAGGTAAGAGTATAATAAATGGTCCATTTTCATTCATGTGCATCTATGTTTCAATAAAACTTATTTTCAACCTGCTTTCTTTAGAGGAAACTATCTTTTTTTTTCACCTAAACTATGCTGCAGTGAGATGTAGCATTATTTTAATCTGTAAAACTATGTAGATTTATCCTGTCACTCAGAGTAAAGCCTGCAGTTCAGTGCCAGTAGTGAATAAAACGTTTCTCTAGCCCTGAAGAAGCGAATCTCTTGAAAGGAGAGACACTGTATGGAGCAATCAGAGTTGTGAATGACAGATACTATTTTGTGTGCTGCCAGTGCTAATATTGAGGCTTATCCAAAACTACTAGCATTTTGGCAGTAGCGACTCAGAAGCCACAGTCTGAGAGGATGTTAAACATGTTTTACTGGAAGAAGTTAGAAGCTTACTCTGTTAGTCAGAAAGTACCTTGTCACTAGTTCATAGTATTAATAATGCAGATTGATTAGCTTTGTCTGCTAGAGCTGTTGTCAAATTGTAACTTGCAATATCTGAGCCCATCATTAAATCTTGTAGATGGAATGACTGTGGAATTCTTTTGGGAAGAGCCCGACTTGCACAAATGCTGTTACCACTGTTCTGTCCTGAATTTCTTGTAGCACTGCTGTGTGCTGCAATTAGCTACCTTTTACCACACAAATGAGTACTTCAGTGAATTATTTCCAGTGGTGATAGAAGTAATCTAAAAAGAAGTAATGGTTAAAAGCTTTTGAAGCATGTAGACTGATGTATTTAATGCATTTCTGCCTTAGCAACTCAAAATAGTTATATGGGTAATCCTAAAGTAAAGCCAGTGAGATCGTGATGGCATATTTTAAGTGATTATCATTCTGGTCTAGACATCAGTCCAACTTACTTGCATATGAAGTCGGGTTGACTCAGTTTGCCTAAAATAGTGCTAAGCGTGATACCTAGTCTTCCAGTAACACTAAGGTCAGACTTAAATCTGAGATAGGGGTGCATGACAGTTGATGTAACTGGGCTCTGTATAATTTAACTATAGTGGTAGTTCTGGGACCTGTAATGAGAGAAAGCAGACGGTATTAGCAGTCCTGTCCAGTTACCACCTGCAAACATTTAAAAGCTTTTTCAGAAGTCAGGGTGCTAACGTGTGGAAACTGAAATAATACAGAACTTCAGAGACAGATAACTGAGGCCAGCAGCCTTGAAATCTAGCACCTCCCCATCAGTGAACTGAACACTAGACTTCTCAAGTCTTAGGCAGTGGTCTAATTGGGCCACACTCTGCAGTGTTCCAGATGCTGTATCTTCTGCTGTTGTCAGATCTGACTTCATTACCTTGTGGGTGAAAATAACTCTGGAAGTTACGTATTTGTAGCTGTATTTGGTTTAACACTGAAACACTGTTGAGGGTTAAACAGCATCACAATTTGATTCTGAAATAGCCCTGTGGAGATCGTCTCATCTTCTCTGCTCTATCCAGTGTCTGAACTAAAAACCAAAATGTTCCTCCCCACCGTGGCTACAGCGTCCTCCATGGCTTAAGGTACATACTGTATGATTATGCCACAGGGAAGTGTGTACATTTATATGCAGTGCTGACGGCTGTACAGCATGCACATACATACATGTGTAGACTAATACTGCTGCTAAGTCTTTCTGTTAAGTCTCAGTTGATGTTGAGAATGTAGCATTGGAAGCTACCACTAGGGCTTACAGCTTTAGAAAAGAGAAAGGGGGAGGAGAAAGGCTGCTCCAAGTGTCTGTACTTTGTTGTAGTATCTGAATTTGGGTTTGCCTCAGATTGAAATAGTGTGGACATCTCCTTCAGGGCTTCTGGAAAAATGTAAAAAAAAATCCTCACTGGAACCTTGGTGTTTGTACTTTCCACTTCCCACTCCATTTGCTAAACAAAAATGGAAGATCGTGTCTGGCTTTAGTGGCTGCATTGCAGCTCCTGCAAATGTTCTAGCTATTGTTTGATACCATCTTCTCTGTGTGAAATAAAATCATTAAGAAGTATGTTTTAGCATATACTGAAGGGTGTTGTCAGTTTAGGAACGTATGGTCCTACTGAGTTAGGGCTCTGTAATCACACACCAAAAGGAAGTAGATGGGGCTATCTTATAATGAGTCCATTCTTAGAACTCTGATCTGAAAGGTCTTGCAAAGGCATTAAGGAGGTCAGTTGAAAAATTTTGAAGGTGTTTTTCTTTTACTGGTGCTTAATAATGAGTATTTTAACCAGCACGCTCTGCTTCAAAGACTGCCGTTTCCAGTTTTGTACCGCCTTCTTGCCCTGATGGGTTAACCTTATATGGTGGGTGACATAATCTTTAAGATGGTGTGTGTGCTTCTTCAGTTCATGCCAAGTAATAAAATACAGAGACATTCTTCATGATTCTCACATGCTTGTCATCCTTGGAAGTAGCTAGTTAGGATTATCTTTTTTGCAGTTCTCAAACTAAGATCCTGTTAAAATTCGTAAGATCATGTTTATGATGGAAGAACGGTAGAATATGTGTGCTTCCAGTGCAGGTAAAAAAAAAAAGGCAGTTAAGAACCTGCTGTGTTTAAACAACTGGCATATGAGGATCTCTTCCATATATAGGTTGGAAGAAATGTCCTCTTGTATCACTGTGTGAGCATTTCTCATCAGATTTAGCTTCACCTGAGGCATGAGGCTATTAACAGATCTAGTAGCGTTATGAACTCTGGGATACTTCAGTGTGCACTGATGGTGTGCATACACTGCAGCCGACTTCATGTGGTGTTCTTCCTGTACAAGGAATAACAAAACAGTTTTACTGTATCAGGGGTTTTGGGTTAACTCTTAAAAAAGCAGGATTCTGTTCAGTTGGGTTTTTTCTTAAATAGTATACTTAAAAAGCTTTTTCTTTGTGCTGGCTGAAGTCTGTGGGGTGTGTGTGTTTAAAAAACCAACAAGTGGCATCTTTTGGTAAGCCTGTCTTTGGATGTAATTACATGTTAATAATAGGTAGGTAGTTCTGTAAGTCGTCCTTTCCTGTACTGTGTGCTGGGCCCTTAATAATATTACTTGTCATGTTTTGTGGAAGAACGCAGTGTTCATATTTACAGTGTAGAGGCAAGAGTCTTGTCTTAAACTATAATTAGTCTAAAGTTAAAACTTTTATTTTCTTACTCTCCTGCATTTTAAACTGTGTGAGCCAGGGAGGGAGTGGTAATTTACTTTCATTTGCAGAGACCTGCAGCCTCCGTGTCTTCAGAAAAGCATTGGTCCTAGGCTGTGGGACAAAGAATTCTGGTACAGAGTATCAGAAGAAATAGTGGTAGAGAATCTAAACCTTTGCACTGTCAAGGGAAATAAGGTGATCTGTCCAGATCACAGTTCCTTCAGCTTTTGCTCCTACTGATAGCCTGCTTTATCTTAATCGAGGCTGAATGTGTTGTGTCAGGCCCAGGATCCATTTATTCCGTATCTGGTCTTCAGGGTGACCAAGTGGGTGCTATGGAAAAGTGGTGGTGATTTTTTTTTTCTGAGAAGCTCATGTCTATCATTCCAGCCTCTGGGAGTGAGTTGTTCTGAGACAGCTAACCCAAAGGAAGAATTCAGAGCAGTCAATTGGTGGTTTTGAGATGCCTCGATGCAGTCTGTAGCCTGTGAATCCTGCCATTTTTGACACTTGAAAACTTGAAGTTATCGTGACTGGTATTCTGTGATTCTGTAAGGAGTCATGTCTAAAAGGCTAGGGGTAACGGTACAAATTACTCCTGGGGCGATTCTGATTAAACACGAGGGAAATTGATTGCAATGAGAACAATCAGCCATTGGAATAATCTCCCCAGGGAAGTAGTGGACTCCCCAATGTTGGACACTTTGAAGATTCAGCTGCACATGGTGCTGGGGCATCTAGTGTAGGTCATGCTTTGCCAGGAAAGGCTGGGCCAGGTGATTCTTGAGGTCTCTTCCAATGTGGTGTTGTTTGATTCTGATTCTTGTTGCTGTAGCTGGACCTTGGGCTTGCCTCCTTGGGGCATATGAGATGTAAATGTCTGATGGAAGCTGGGTTGATGCTTCTGTGAAGACCAGTGGACAGTGGTGTTGCATGGAAAAATAACTGGCTTGGGAACATCTGAGTTGGAAACTGGTCAGTGCTCCCTGAACATACCATTCTTGTTTTCTCAGATTTTTTCCAAGTATCTGTCAGTACCTACTTGTTCAGTCACAAATGACTGATATGATGATAAAGTTCCTGCATGAATCAGCATACATGAGTATTCTTCTAATTTGGGGTTTCTTTATTCGCAACATCACGTGCCATTTAGAGCTTGGATTTTGACATTTTGTAACTGTGGAAACAAAAAAAAAACCCCACCTAAACTATCCCCTCTCCTCCCCATCTTGCAGCACTACCCTATGGGGCTTGTTACTTTATTTTTAGAGCTCTTTGAATTTTTTTTTTTTTTTTTTGGCAATTATATTGACTTCATCATATTGGTTTTCTGCAGTATTTTGAAGTCTTTTATTCTAACTAAGCATGGGCAATAGGATGTTAATTTTTTTTCAAGGCTATGACTGAGGTATGAATGTTGGGATCAGTGGAGTGTTAAAGACTTTGTGACTGTACTGAGAGGGAATATTGCTGTTGCAAAGACAAAAGATGAGTAATGTCCAACTTTTGCTTGCTTAGAAGTAATGGGAATCAAATAGTAATGCAGAATACTGGTGTGTGGTTGCTGTGATCATCTCCAGAGTTTCTTGTGCCCAGCAGGCATAGCCCTTAAGAAGTGATGGGATCTAACTTCACTCCTGCTGCTTCAGGAAATGCCTTTTGGCTCTTGCACCTGAAGAGCTGCCCAGGAGCAGAAGGATTGTTACATGGACATTCCATTTACAGCTGCCTAAAAGAGCTTCCGTGGGTCTTGCTCTGACCAGGCAGTTCTAGTTTTCTTTTTTTATGGATCAGAAATTTCTTCAAATTACCTCCTCAGTGCTACCCATAAGAGCCTTTTTTGAATAGCCATGTCACTTGGAAGTGCAGTTCATTTACATAGGCAGGTCAGAATCCTAATGTGGAGGCCAGCTTGTGCAAGGAGTCTTTTGTGTCAGTGAGATAATCTACCTGTGTCAGGATGAAGCAAAGCTGGCTTGCCACTCCAGCTGTCTAGAGAGAGGACTAATATGTAGGTGTGTCTCTTAAATAAGAGATGAACTAGTGAAGCTGTCCTTTTTTTCATTATATACTACAGAAAACTGGGAGGAGAAAATCGACTAAGATCTCCTCCTGTTTCTCTTCCTCACCCCACTTCTGTAACTGCACTCAGCTCTGGGTGTGTTCTCCAGGTGAAGGGAATATGGGGCAAGGTTGAGAGCAAGATACTCCAGGTAGGTTACCGTTGCAGCTTGGGCTGCATTTTCCTCATGATGGCCTGAGGCAGGAACATCAAATAGAGTGGAGTTGCTGCTTTTACATAACAAGCCTCATCCACTCTGTGTTCACATGGAGAAAGCTAGTGTTCAGCCAGAACTCAGGGAGACCTGAGATCTCAGGAGAAAAGTTGTGGCCTGTGGTCACAGTGGGATTTAATGAGATGTTGTAATGAACTATCAACCTAGGTTCTTAATTCTGACTGTGGATGAACTTCAGATGTGTTTATTCTTTCTTTTTTCAGTTCCCGCTGTGTGATGGCTCTCACACAAAGCACAACGAGGAAACTGGTGACAACGTTGGGCCTCTGATCATCAAAAGGAAGGAGGCATAGAGTGGACAGTAGAAGCTACAAAATGAATGTCTGACAATTCCTCTGTTCACTTGTAATTGGGGGAAAAAACACAAGTTCTTTGTCATGTCACTGAAGACTTTCCAGTGTAATATGTACATCAGGCTTCAGCATGTGTATTTTCTCTGGTGCTTGTCTTGTTTTAATCACTACAATACCTAATTTACTAAATAGTCATGGTTTAAATTTTTGTCCTGTAAAGCGTGTGTACCCTTGCACCGAGTATGAAACTGAAATGACGCACAGAATGTATTTCATCAGAAAATAGATGTTAAATTTTATTTTCAAATACAGTGTACGACTCAGGCTATTCAGTAGAATGTGTATTCTAAAGGTAGATCCTAAAATCCTGGAGGGGTTTTAAAGTCACAGGTCTAAATACATTTCTATGTAAAAGGTAGTGGCGGGAAAGAAATGGTGGTGCAAAATGTAGTTTAACCCCTGATTATGCTGTATTTTCTGCAGGTGTCATGTTCGGCCTGTTACACTACTGTGCTGTGTGGCTTCTGTAAAAGAACAAAGTTGCTAACTATGTACAGACAGCATAACAGTCTTAAAGCAAGATGGGTCTAAAAGGCACGTTTACCTTTGATCTTACAGCAGTGTTAAAACTTGACCCTACTACCATATGGTATCAGGAACATACTAGTGGAACTGCAGACCTGTATTTAGAGTAGCATTAGGAGGATGGTCTCTGTGAGAGCTTTCTGAAGAGAAGAAGTAGAATGATACGAAGTGCGCAGAGTGATGGGCAGTGGGTGACAGGGTTGTCTTTGCTGCTAGAAAGCCTTAGTTTCATTTAGTCTCTAGCAGTGAAGCTGACTTCCCCAGACCACAGGACACTTCTGTGGGGGAGGATGTGCCAACTTATTCCAGAAGCTAAAAATAAAAACTAAAACCCCACCCGTCATTATTGTCTGCTTCATCATTGCTCTGGCTGGTTCCGGAGGACTCTTCCTGCTGCAGAAGGAGGAGGCACACCTTTCTTACTAAGTGGCCTTAGGCTCTATGTGTCTTAAATAACTCCTGCCTCCCTTGACTAACTGCTAATATGGTTCAGCTAATTTTACCAAAAGAACTGACATGGCCAGGGAAAGGCTTTGGCAACAGCTAGAAAAAAGGAGGAAAGGAGGGATGAGACAAGAATTGCTTTTACCCTTCTTTTGTAGGGCACTTGTCTGTCATGCTTGTCACGGTTGCATTAATGGCTGTCAAGTTGGTTTCCTTAAAATTAAATAGCTTTGATTTATTAACATGCAAATGACTACAAAGCAAAATCCAAAGAGTGGGGTGGCAGAGGGCAGTTTTATATTAAACCTGGTCCATTAGTGTAATTGCAGCCTGTGTAAGATTGAGCTCTCAATGTCCTGAGACAGAGAGACTACCTCAGAGCTTGAAGAAAGGCCTTCTTAAGAAGCTGACATTTTATCCTAGCCTCTTAAGGATTCTTCCAGATGATAGGGTCAGTAGAGGTTGTTTGGTTTTAAGGGTGTGTTTGGAACAACTGGTTAAGATTGAAGAAAAATGTATTTTTGATGTAGGACTTTCAGTGGCTAAGGACTTAGCTGACTGGTCTGAACTTTGGCAGAAAGCATAAAAAAGGAGAACGTGGCACAGAGGTAGAGAAAGAAGGTTTGCAGGAGGAGTGTTGCAGTAGGGGCAACTACTGTCTGTGAGTGACCTCTACTTATAAGGAGTTGCAGTCAAATGCATTCAGTTTATTGTTTCTTCCTGTTTTGACTGTAAAGGTACTTGGTATTTTTTATTTGGCTCAGTACTGATGCATATGGAAGGTTGTTTTAACCTTAAATAATCAAATATCTTGCTTTTATCCAAAACAAAGTTATTTCTGTATTGTTAGAGTATGACACTGGATATTTCTGTATTTTTGTCAAATACACATCTGGGCTCCTCTTGAGGTTGTAATGTCTCTGTTACCACGGGTGTGCTGTTCAAGGGAGAGTTATACTGTGAGTAGTGCTGTACGCCAATACTACTGTAATTATAAACCTGTGTCTTAGTTGGGTTTTCCTTCTGAGACTTCTTTTTCCTATTAGCAGCAAAGCCTGGCTGCTGTTGAAGGAATAACAGTTCACTGAAAGCTGCATTGGTGTTTTGAGAGATGAAGTTCTGAAGTTTCAGATGAGTCTCCTGAGTCATAAAACTATTTCCTGGAGTTTGCCAATAAACATTTCCTGGAGTTTGGGCATCAGGGAAGGGGGTTCAGTAAGTTTTTGTTCCTGGGAAGCAAAGATGCAGAAGCAGGGTCTGCGTTGATTTAAAATTTGGTGAGTTTGTTTTGAAGAATTGTCCCATTTCTGAATGTTGACACAGAGTGGTGAAGTCTCATTTTGATGTATGTACAGTTTTCTGTACAGTACCTAAATGTTCCCGTTACTCATGTATGTGAGTTGTTTGAACATGAAAAAGAGCATTACAGAGAACATTTACCTTTTTATTTACCTTTAACATTTACCTGCTTAGTACAACAATAGGTTATCATGTACCTATTCACATAATAGGTCTATGTGCTTGCCTGCTCCAGTGTTTTTTGAAATCTCTGTTCCTTAGTGCTTTCCTCAGGTAGTCTCTACAATACGAAGTGGATTGGTTATTTTACCCAGTTTTAAACATTACAGAGTTCTTCTGCAGATGTGCAACTTTCACCTTACATTGAAACTTTGACATGAAAATCTGGTACACATCCTTCATGTTGAAGCAGTGTAAGATTCCTGTCCCAGAGTAAAACTATTGTTCTTCGTTGTTACTTTTCAACATGTACGTGTTCCTTAGGAAGGTGAGCAAATTAAAGTACTTGATTCTGCAGTAAGTGTGTGACTCATCAAAATAGTCTGAATGTGAAATATTCAAGTGCTTCTGGAATCAACATTCTTGAAGAGGAAACAGCTGTAAGTTACAGGTGTCAAAAGGAACGGGACCAGCAGGTCAAGGAGGTGATCCTGCCCCTCTACTCTGCTCTCGTGAGACCTCACTTGGAGTACTGTGCGCAGTTCTGGTGTCCTCAACGTAAAAAAGACATGAAACTGCTGGAACAAGTCCAGAGGAGGGCCATGAGGATGATCAGGGGGCTGGAGCACCTTCTGTATGAAGACAGGATGAGAAAGTTGGGGCTGTTCAGCTGTTCCTGCCCATGGCAGGGGGGGTGGAACTAGATGATCTTAAGATCTTTTCCAATCCTGACTATTCTATGATTCTCTGCATGTTGAATTCAAGCACTCTATCTAAGGGACAGTTTTGAATCATAGATTAGTTAGGGTTGGAAAGGACCTTAAGATCATCAAGTTCCAACCCTCCTGCCATGGGCAGGGACACCACTCACTAAGCCATGCCACCCAAGGCTCTGTCCAACTCGGCCTTGAACACTGCCAGCAATGGAGCATTCATAAATTCTATTCCAGTGCCTCACCACCCTTACAGTAAAGAACTTCCTCCTTGTATCCAATCTAATCTTCCCCTGTTTTAAGTTTGAACCCATTCCCCTTGTCCTATCACTACAGTCCCCAGCAAATGGTGGAGGCTACCGTTGCAATCACGTACTCGTCCACTAGGAGGAAACAAACGCTATGCCATGTATACTCCTTGATGTGGGCAGTGCATATTTTTGTGTGGGTTGTTTTTTTCCCAGCAGCATTGCTGTCTATCTGAGCCCAGGCATCTAGAAGTGCTGCATAAACATATTTGGGACTAAGAGGCTTTTCATGCACAGGAGCTCATCTAGTTTAAATCTAGGAGTTGTGTCACCATTTCCCCAGCTGCAGAGCTGATCGCAGGCCCTATTAAAATTTTCACCGTATAGTTGCAGTTTGGACCTTGTTCTGGGGCTGTCGAATTGATTTTGCACAGAAGTTGGACTGGGGTTTTCATTTCAGTGTGATGCAGCTAGACAAAGACATGGAAATGTGAGTCACTGCTGTATCACAGTTGCTCATTCCAATAACGGAAGAACATTTTATAATAGCAGGAAGGATAAGAATGTAGGCGTGAAACTAAACATTTGTGTTGCAAAGGAACTTTCTTGTCAGCTGCCTTCTCTTCAGCCATCCTGACCATGGAGGTCTTCTACTAAATTTGGCTTTAGTTTTAATTCCTGAAGCTTCATGGCTGATAAAACCCACCCTGAGTTCTGGTTAGATTAGGCAGAAAAGTATGATTTCCCAATAGGATGTGGAGCACAGAGGCAATCCTCTGATGCTGCTGCCACTGGGCTGAGTTTATCAGTGCTCAGCATCTGTTTCGGCCCTGTCAGAATGTTTCACATGGACCTGCTGAGAAGACCTTTTCTATTGTCACTGGTGCATGTTAAGCCTAGCAGTGTCAGCTACCCGTTTCCGCAGTTGCTTTCTGCACCCACTCTTGTTCTGTTCTGGGTTTCCTGCACTGGTGTCTTCTCTGCACTGGGAGGAGAATGATCATTTTCGACAGCCATCATTAATGTAGGATGGCTACCAAGGGCTGCTTCTTGAAGCTCTCTGCTGCTTGTTTTCTACTGTAGCCGTGTATAGTGAGTTTCTTGAGCAGGATCATTTCCAGGCTGCCTAATGCTGAGGCTAATGCAGAGAGGAGCTGAATTAAAAACAGCATACATAAATGTGCGGAGAGAAACCAGACGGGAAAAAAGAAATAAAGTGGCAGATGGGAGGAGAGCATAAGCCAAAAGAGAAGATTTAACACCATGTAACATTACTAGGTGGTAACAAAAAGGGGTAAATCAAATTACAGAAAATGGCATTTTATTATTCCTCTTTAATAGAGTGAAGCATAAGATGTACAAAGTGATTGATCATTCGCTTATGGGACTAAGCAGTTCTATTAGCCAAAAACTTATTCCTTGAGCTGAAGGTGTTACGTGACTCAAGCAGCTGTCTGTGTTTTTTCTTCCTGAACTGTCTGTAAAATCCCAGAGTCTGGACAGAAATCAATGTACACTCATGCCATAGGTCCCCTGTTAGCAGCCTAATGTTCCTCCATGCCTGCCTTTGTAAACTGTTTAATTAGATGTGCAATGATAATAAAGAGAAGCAGTATTTACTAGTGTGCTCCCTGAAGTAGAATCACAATAGGTTTATGTGACTGTAGCAAAGCAGTCTGCATTTCTCATGTGCAGTTTCGACTGGTAAAAAAAGGATTTATTGGGGTTCTCAAGCAACTTCTCTCTGATACACAGAAGTTGCATGTGTCTCACCTAACCATAGAGAGATCATTTGTCTTGTATTTTTTCCTAGCTGAAGATTGAACCATCCCTCCTCTCTGACTTGACATTATGCTGTCCTTAATCCGTGCTGCTCTGCATCCTTTTTGTCATCCAGATTGCAGTTTTCCTGTGGGGTTTTTGAATGCATGGCATTTATACAAAAAAGAAGTGCCTTCTGCTTTCCAGGAGAAGCCTGTTAAAAAAAAAAAAAAAAAAGAGGAGCTTCCTGAGTCTGCCAGAAATTAAAGCTTTAATGTGAGAAGCATTCAAAATTCAGCATACTGCAAGGATCTGCTCAGTAGATGCAACGTTTGTCATTCAGTCAAGTCAGCTGGCAACAGAAAGGCAGCAAAATGGATGAGAAGGTCACTGACTGCGTAACTTTTCTCAAATACTTTTCTGCAGCTGGCAAATATCACCATACATGGATGAGACGTGCTCGAGACGCACTGTCTGTTCGCTGCCGGGACTCTTGCTCAAAGCAATGCCCAGAACAGACTTTCACTTCAGCAATTGTTAGATTTGTTGTTCTTTTCCAACAGTGGGATCTTGCTTTTTCAACTCATTCTTGGCTCTGCAGTGGTTAAATTACTTTTTAAGGGTTGAAATCTGTTGCTTTGCAGATAAATTTTGGCAGTAGAATACCATTTAATGGAAGAGACCTTTTTTAATGCTAGTTGGCAGTGGGTTTAGTCAATAAATAGGTATTTAATTTTACTGCAGGTGGAAGCAATGTAAGCAGCCTCTAGGGAAAGACAAAGAGGCATTTTAAATGAACTGCTTGGCATCTTGATTCAAGTACCGGGGTTATCCTAAAGCATTAGGATGTGACTGCTAAAATGCCATCATGCATTTGTAAACCCCTGAGCAACCCCCAATAGAGACACAACACTGCACTTGGAAAATTTTTGTTTAGAAAGACAAAGGGAATAATCTTTAACTACCTATAAGCCATGACATCAGGAGATGCTACTAAAAACTTAGATCTAATGCTTCTGTTTCAGAAAGAAGCACAACCTCCAGCTCAAGGATGTCAAACTACACTACAACTTCATTGGTGTTTTCTAAGGCTGGAGGCAGCAATGCAAGTTTCATCTCTTCAGATTCTCCACAAACCATGGTTTTATTCTATCTTATGCACTGATCAATTAGTGGTATGTTCCTATTCTCCATGAGAACCAGCAAGGGAAAGAAGCTGGCCTTGGTATGTGGCACACTAAGGCTACACAGAGGAGCAAAGTGATGCCTTTTGTCTTTCTCTCAAAGCTCTTCCTGATGTTGCCCAACATTTTGTTTGCCTTTTTTAGCTGCAGACACATACCTGGCTGATGATTTCAGACAAGTGTCAACAGTAACTTCAGGATCTCTTTCGTGGGCCATGACAGCTGGCTCTAGGATCAAAGAGCTTTGGTTTGGATTATTTTCCTCTATATGCATTACCCTACATTTATCTGCATTGAAGCTCCTATGCCAACACTGTACCTTATGTTCAGTTTTGTGAGATCTTTCAGGACTTCTTTGACATCAGCGTTGCATCTGACTGCCCTAAGGAGGTCAGGAGCATCTGCAGACCTGGAGATTTTGTGCATACTCCCTTCTCCAGGTCGTGAATGAAGATGTTGAGTAAAATCATTCTGAGCAAATACCCACTGCTGCCTCCTCTCCAGCATGAAAACCCTTCCATTTCCCACATGTTAACCTCCTCTCTGTTGAAAAATATACATTTCCTTCAAATTCTGTGCTTAGTTTCTTCAATGATAATCACCACCACTAAAATATCCAAGGACTCTCAGGAAGAAAGGAACTATTGAAATGGTCTTCTCACCTTTATATTCCTCGTGGCTTTCTAATACAAAACCGACCTCCCAAAACTTACAGTTGTGGCTCTGTTTGTAGAAAAGGTGATACAGAAAACACACAACTGCCATGAATTAACCTCACAGTCATTTTCTAAACACATGGAATTATCTCCAGAGAGTGTGGGTTGGTTTTTGACACTGTCCCTTTGTTTTAATCCTGGAAAACCCCAGATGTACTTGGTTGCTAGAGAGGAGAGTAGTGTCACAGAGTTTGCATCAGTCAGAGCCAGGCAAAATATTAATCATTGTGGGACCTGATGCCTAAGCAACAAGTCAGTAGTAAGGAAAGAAAGTGGGAGAGCACCATTGAGTTTTACACCTACAACTGACAATCATAGTTCAGATTTTCCTTTACTTAACAAGAACAAAAAAAAGAGAAAAAAGCACAGAACTTATGTGAATTTAACACAGAATTAAAAGCTCTGAGCTACTTTAACAGGGCATGATACAGCAATGCTTCTGCAGTGAAACAACAAGAGAAAAGAACTGCAAAATGGTTACAACTTTAATTGCTGTAATGAAGTCTGCAGTATGCTGACTGATCAGATGATCAGGACAGCCTCTCCTGTACACAGAAGCACCACTGCAGATGCTCTCAACTGTTCAGCAAATTACTGGTTTTGCTGATCAACATTTCTTATGAGAACCACACGGTCCAGGTCTGTTGCAATCTCTTTGGCCAGCAGAAGCTTCACAGGCACAGCCATCTGCTGCAGGAAGTAGCGTTGTGGGCAGCAGGATCCGCATCTCTTGCACAGACCTCATGCTGAAAACACGGCTCCAGCAGAGCAGTGGTTATTTTGGCAAGATGGGGAGAAGTGGCTGTGAACCATGTGAAAGGATAGTGAAAAATCCAGCAGCACTTGTCATCATACCTGTAGTGTACCAATATTTTGGCCAAGACCCAGCCCCACTAATCTGTTTACCTAACATCCCCCTGCACTTCCACTGAAGTATGAGCTTATTTCCTGTACTAAGTACTGTGCGTCTTGTGGTTAGTTATTAACTAGTTGTTGTGTTTGAAAAAGGGATTTATTTCAGCAGATTCTTCTGTAATCCTCACTAAGTTCGGGGGAGCTTTACACTGTGCCAGTGAGACATCCTCTTGCAGCACAAAACAGTTTGTGTAAAATGCATGCATAATATTTTCTAGGCGTTGTTAGTCCTCACATTTTTATCAGGCTGAGTGACGATTGATTTCAAGCAACTGAGAGAAAGAGTAATCCAGAATTAAGTATAGTTTTGCCAAATGCATTTTGTTAGGGGGGACCTGGGATTCCCAGCCACTTGCCCCTTCTTGAGGAGCTGTTTGCAGTCTCTTTTGCTTTCTCTTCAAGTGCAATTGTGCAGCCTGGAGACGAGACGTTTCCTTGGGAATCCTGCTGGCAGGTTCAGCTTTCAGTGCAAACTCTTACAGTATCACACTCTGCGGGGAAATTAATTATTTGTTATTCTGGTATTCTCTCAGTTTCGCTTCTTTTATTTTAGAAGAAGTTCCCAGACAAGTGAATTCCGTGTGCTGAAGCATGAGGGTGGATATGAGTGAGCAGAGGATAGAGTCTTGCATCACTTGATTTCCATATGCATAAATCTGACTAAAGCAAGTATCAGGGAAAAGGAAATAGTGTTTACTTATTCCAATTGCTCATGCTTTCACATTTCTTTTAATCCCCTCCAGGTCCACTTCTGTTAGCTTTAAGGATATCTAGAAGCTATTTGTTCAGGACTAGGTGCTTGAATAGTCTTCGATTTCCTTTGGTTTTGTTTGTGGTTTTTTTTTTTTTTCCTTTCTTTTTTTCCTTTTAATTCCATTCTTTTTTCCATTGAGATTTCAAGTTCTGGTAGATCTCAATGTAAGGTGGGCACTGATGCAAACCTGAAATGCCATCTATGTATTTCTCTCTGTGTTTAGACCCAGATTAACCAAATTGTCTCACATCTCGCAGGGGGAAGTATCTTTCCATGAGGCTCAGGCTGGCATCTGAGCCTTGCAGCAGCTGCTGCTGCTGAGGCCGGGAGCCTTCTCTCTGCCAGACAGGTACCACTTGTGCTTTTTTTTCCCCAACAAACTCCTCAGTAATTTTTTTCGTGCAAGGGTTGACCAGTCTGTGTCATTTCTCTCCTGTGTCAGCACCCCCCAGGAAAATTTAGCTCTGGGAAACTGGAGACAGGAGCTTATGCTCGCAACTATCTGACTCCTGATCTTTAGGGCTGGACAGTATTGACTGATGAGAAGGGGGAATCCGGGAGAGAGAAACGTAAGTTTTCTGATTAGCCTTGTTACTTCAGAAGGGATCTTGCTGAGTAGTTACCACCATCTTCCCTGTCTCACCCAACAGAATGAAACAAGTTGTTCCATGAGCAATGCACTAATGAAACTCAATTTTGATAGATTTATATGCTATGCTCCTTCCTCTCACCCATCAATACTCTCATTTTCCCTGTGACCTTCCTCTTCCTTTGATACTTTAATTTCCCCACTGAATCTCTCAAATTGCCATCCAGTTCTACCAACCACCAGAGGCATCACCCAAATATGGGAAAGGGAAGAGGTGGCAAGTAATAGCTGAGCTCACTGCATTGTTGTTCCTCTAATGTCAATGCTGATTCTGGACATACAGCAGCCCATTTTTATAAAACCTGGGGGAACATCATGTATCTGCTAAAATTCATTTGCCTATCTCTGGCCTTGTTTTCCCATTCCTGGGCCCTACTAATGCTAAGCACAACTTGATCCTGATGGATACTGTGGCAAATGACAGAGCCTTGGGTGACATGGTTCAGTGAGAGGTGTCCCTGCCCATGGCAGGGGGGTTGGAACTAGATGATTTTAAGGTCCTTTCCAACCCTAACTATTATATGATTCTAAAAGTGCAGCTCAAATAGAGTTCAGCTAATTTTATAAAGGAAAGAAACAATGGGAAAAAAAACAGCAATTACAGGCTGTCAAATAGAGCTAATATATGCCCTAGGGAAAAGAAATGTCTCCTGGCCAGGCAGCAGGCCTTGGGGTCCTGTGAGTGAATGCAGGGCTTGTGCATACCTTTATCTACCCATTGGGGGTTAAAATGCAGATTAGAGATTAATTCCTTATCCAATTTTGATGTGGTGTCAGGTGATGTACACCCGCCTCAAGTGCAAGAGCAGCACCTACAGAGCTTCACAAGGCTCCATTTGAGACCATTTTAAAGGTCTTTACTAACTTTAAAGGTCTGATACTATTTACATGCTTCAGTTTGCTCCTGCTTATTTTCTGAAAAGAGAATGAACAAACCTCGGGATGACAGTGAATTGATATAAACCTGAAGGGGATTTAAGGTGTAGTTCTGGTTACTGAGAATCAGCAGAACAGCACTCTCGAGAGAGCCGAGGCAGTGAACGCTGGCCCAGGGCCTGCCGACGGCCGGGACGACGTAAAGATGCCCACGGGGACGGGTGTCACTGGCCCCGACACGGATCTCGGCCGGTTTCGCCTGCGCCTGGGTCATTAGGCCCTGGTGGCTCTGCAGGCGGCCGCTGACCCCAGGCGCTGCCCGTCCCGGCTGCACCGAGGCGCCGGGGCCCAGGCGCGGCCTATCGTCACCACCGCCCATCGCTCGGTGGCACCGGCACGACCGAGGCGGCGACGGCTCCCGCGGGAAGGGCGGGGCCGGGCCGGGAGGTGGAGGCGGAGCCACGTTCGGGGCGGGGCGGAGCCGCGGCCAGTCGCTACCTCAGCGGCTGGGTGGGCGGCGCGGCGTGGTGTGGAGCGGTGCGGGGTGATGGAG
>JAOEHY010030053.1:10891-23675 GCA_025447955.1 Psilopsiagon aurifrons | reverse complement strand
GGTCAGTTTGGGTCAGGTGTCCTGTCTCTGCTTCCTCCCGGCTTCCCCTCCTCCCTGGCAGTGCATGAGACTCAGAAGGTCCTTGGTCAGAGCATTGGTCATTGCTGAGCAGCAACTAAAACCATCAGTGTTATCAGTGCTGTTCCCAGGCTGAAACTCAAAAGCACAGTACTGCACCAGCTACTAAGAAAGAGAAAAATGACTGCTACTGCTGAACCCAGGACACTCTTGATAGTGTTTATGTTTTTCCTTCCCTACTAAACAAAATAAATTACTATCTGAAAAACTGAATAAATTCTAAGGGAAAATTTATTTTCCAGAAGTTGGTGTTTCTTTTCCCTTGCAACTGATGATCTTGAAACCTAGAGGGATGCAGAAACTTTCAGAGGGATGCTGTTACTGTTCTCCATTATTGCCATTTCTTGAGTACCCTCAGATACTCAATTGTGTTTCTTCTGCAGCTACTCAGCAGTGTTGCTGTCTGGAGAGTCATTAGGACTGTTTTGTGAGGATATGTTTAAGTCTTTTTTTGGTGCATGATGAAGGTGATTGTGTGGCTGAGGTGAAATTCTGTATTGTAATAATGGGTGATACAAATAATACCACTCCATGCTAATTAGATGCTACGGGGCTGCTACTTCTAGTAATATAGAAGTGCTCTTTCTATGCCATTAGTATAATTTACATAGAACACATTTTTATATTTTAGCTAGTGAGAAATGTATTAAACTTGGTACTAACTCTTTTAACTTACTGTCATTGTTGGAAAAATAACTTATCAGTTATTTTAAAAGGGAGTGTCTATGTACTCTTCCATAGTTAATGTATTTTTTTTGGGTGGAACTTTTAATGTCAAATCCCAGTACTGTGTTAGCCTTGAGCAGAATTAGACCCAGGAAATCATCATTTAAAAAGGGAGTGTCTATGTGATCTTCCATAGTTAATGTTTTTTTTTTTGGGTGGAACTTTTAATGTCAAATCCCAGTACTGTGTTGGCCTTGAGGAGAATTAGACCCAGGAAATAATCTAATGTCTAAAAAGATGGAGAGAAGGGCAAGCAGCCCTCCGCTAAGGTTTTTGTGTAGGAGCTGTCAATTTTGGCTCTACTCTGTGTATACTGAAAGCAGTGCAACTTTGCAAATAAACTGTCCCCGATTGTGTATTTGTTGTTTGGGGTGGGGGGAAGCAACCTGTAAACTAAGCCCTGAAGGAAATGCTTCTCTTCTAGGTATACTTCAGCATCCAGATGGGACTGTCCTGAAGCAGTTGCAGCCACCACCTCGTGGTCCCAGGGAGCAGGAGTTCTACAACAAGGTGAGTGTCCTGCCGCATGGAGGGAGCTATCTGGCTGTGGTTGAAATGATGGGTGTGCTTCCTGTAGTAGTTGTAGATCCCAGCCTGTTCCGGTGGGAAAATAAAACTTAAGTGTCTGAACAGTAGGTCAGCAACAGCCCTGTCTTGGTATCTGTGTGCTGTCTAGAACTTTCTCCTCTGTGGATATCTGTCCCCATGAGAGGTCTACTTCACTCACAGTATTTAAGCTTGCTCATTTGCTCATGGGATGCTAGGTTTTTCACAGGATCTAAGATTTTATTGTAAAGCTGTGTGTGATCTCCATGTATGACTAAAGGATGGTATGTTTGATCCCATCTTTCTCATGTTGCAGATTGCCTCAGAATTCGTTGCATCTAAATTTAGCATGTCTCGCAGTTCTGTCTAGTCTGGTTTCTTGCTAGAAGTGTTGGTCTGTTCACTGTATTAAAACTCAGCTCCTTTAAAAAGTCAATAAAAAGTTAAACTCTCCAGTTGTTTTAACTTTGGTTTGATGTATTTTTCCTGTTATTCATCTTCAGTTTGCTTTATCGATAACTTCAATAACACAGATCTGGAAAGCATTCGCTTCTCTTACGAGTGAAAACTGTTCCTAGAGCCCATTTTCCTTGCCAATGTACCTGCCTGTGATAGTCCCTCAAGCGTTTTTTCTGCATCAGCTTGATACATCATCCCTTTTCATGACTTACTAGGTAAAAAGAACTACAGAAAACTTCATCATGCAGGATGAGAGAGGAGTCTTGAAACTTTTTATTTTTTTTGTTTTGTTTTATATTGTGCTGTTTGATTTTTCTCCCCCCACCCTCTACGGGTGTTAAGTTTCCAAAACACCTTGCATATTCTGTGGAACGTCTCACATTAAACCAGACTAAGCTATGTGCACTAAGAGAATATTGTGTTTGCATGCTAGCATTACTTGAAAATTCTCGTGATGGGTCTGCTAGACAAAACAGCAGTTCTTGACTTAGTAGGAGCTCAGCAGGAGCCAGTTAAATCTAAATGTAAATATTTTTCTGAGGTTTCTTAGTGACTGTCATTTGGATGAGGTTAGTAAGCTGCAATTCAGCCTGAGTGGTAATTCTTCAGTAGCAGGAGAAAGCTCAAGCATACTCCTTTGAGTGACAGGCTGCTGCTTACTCTTCTGTGAAATCCTGAGGTATGGACAGTAAGGTGCTATCGCTGTCTAAATCCAGTGGGTAAGAGGGGTAAGCTTGAGCATTGCTTAGATGTTAGGCATTTGCAGCACAGGCTTTATCATTTTGCCTGTTGCTTAAAGTAGTGTGACAAGCTTTGAGTGAGACCTTGAGCAAAATCTTTGAGAAAAAGTTTTGTATTAGTGCCCTTGTTACTATGCCATGTCATAGGGGAAGAAGTCAGGTTTCAATGCTAGTAAGTTGCAAGGTTAGCTTCATTATGTCTTCCAGGGCCTTGCTGGGTTACTTCCAACACTGAATTTTTTTGCTTATGAGGCATTTGGGAAAAGGGTTGGGTAATTCTTGAAAAATAATGGAGAGACACATGCATACACAACTAGTTGTATGTGGACTGGAATGCCTTTTTGGGGGAGAAGGGAAGGTGAGCAAATGCATGTACATTATATAGGTGAAAGTACAGGAGAAAGGTCTTGGGGATTTGTTGCTTCTCGATGATTAACTATTATGTTTGCTCTTGGGCAGAAACCATGTGATGCAGGGTATAGGCACCTAAGCACTACATATGATTGTTACAGGATGAGGATTACTGCAGATTGTGAGGTTCAGTGTAAGGTACAGTTACACCTGCAGCTTTTGCTGATAGAGTAGGTCATTGCTGCCAAGAGAGAAAGGCCTTTCTTCCCATTCTTGCCATTTACCTTCTGCTATGCTGATGCTTTTTAGATACAGATGAACTGATTTGACTCATTTAAAAGACTGCAAAACTTCCTTGTGTTGGTTGTCTTTTGTCAGTTTTAGTGATTAATCTGATGAACAGTGGAAACAACGGCAGGACTGCCCTGTTTTGGTGACGAGTTCAAGGCATCTTTTGGTCCACAATCAGATGAAACATTATCACCTTGGAAAAGTTAATGAGCCTCTGGAAGAAGGAGAGTTCTGGGGGAAGGAGAGTTCTACTGCTGGGGGCTGTTGACAAGGCAGGAGATGGTGAGAAACAGCCCAGAAAAGAAAGAAATGAAACAAGGCTGATGAATCCTAGGCTGTCACTTCGTCAGGACTAGACAGCAAGTCCATTGATAAGATCACACCGTAAGGTTGACAGTTAGTATATGTGAATTAATTGTCACTTGTTTATTTCTGGATCTATTTTTTCGTATATGCTTATAACTGTTTTGTTTCTAGTGATAGGTAAGTTATTGTTTCGTTTGCATGTTACCTTTCTCTGGCCTTGAATTAAAATTAGTACCCCAGTATCTGTGCCAGAAACAAGTAGTGTTTTTTATTTATGGGTGAAGTGAACCTCCTTGGCTGAAGTAACTGAGAACCTTTGTAGCTTATGGTAGCAGGAAGATGAGCTTGCCTCAGTTACAGCTGGAGAGCAGCTATTGCTGATCTGAGGCAGAAGTGTTTTCTGGTAACTGCCAGTGACCAGGAAGCCTTGTTTCATCATATGGTCTGAGTGCTTGTGAGCTGAAGGCTGCAGGAAACGTGTCATGATAGAGTTAATGGGGCATTGAGAGACAAGTTTGTCTATAACTGATACATTTAACCTGATACCAGGTAGATGTTATCTTCTAGCAGCCTTCCTGTACCTGAAGGGGGCCGACAAGAATGTGGGAGAGGGCCTTTTCATCAGGGTCTCTAGTGGTAAGACAAGGGGTAATGGGTTCGAACTTAAACAGGGGAAGTTCAGGTTAGATATAAGGAAGTGCTTTACTGTGAGGTGGTGAGGCACTAGAATGGGTTGTCCAAAGAAGTATAAGTGCTTCATCCCTGGCAGTGTTCAAGGCCAGGTTGGACAGAGCCTTGGGCAATATGGTCTAGTGTGAGGCATCCCTGCCCATGGCAGGGGGTTCAGAATTGGATGATCTTAAGGTCCTGTCGAACCCTAACCATTTTATGATTCTGTCTGAACAAGAGAGTCTTCTCTTCTGAAACTGCTGAATTTGCTTTCAGCTGGATGTGTGAACGTGACAGAGAGCCATAGTCTGGGTCAGTGAATCACCAGAAGTTTTTTCCCATGGTTACTGATGGGCTGTTTTGTGGTGAGCACCAAGCTGAGTGCTGACTGGTAGAGCCCAAATGAAATGGGCTTCCATTTTGGAATGGAAACTTGAGTGAGACACTATAATGTAAAATACTAATAGTGATGTGGAACTTGCTCAGAAGTGGCAGACAGCTGGAAATTTTGAAGAAATTTCACAGGTCTCTGTCAAAGTGGAAAACTGGGAAATCTCTCAAGTAATTACTGCTCAGACTGCCATTAGGCTACCTTTCTGTTTTCCTTATAGTGTGTTTTCAGATTAGTAGTTAGAAAAACCCCAACAAACAAACCACCCACCCCTCTAAATACGTGCTGTCTTTCGTAAGAGATTATATCACCAAGTAAACCAAACTTTTTCCTCTAGTACAGACATACAGGTCATTCTCTACTGATGGGGAAATGGCTTTGCATGATTCTGTGTTGGGGGAGAATAGTATGAAAGATCATTGTGAATACGTTCTATGATAAAATGTAGCAGAACAATGAGCTATTTGTAGTCGCTGTTAATAACTTACTATGTATTGCTTATCACTGGAGTGTGACTTCCTAGCGGTAATGTCCACTATCTGCTGAGTTCTGTAAATACCAGAAATTATCAATTCAAAATAATTAATGTTTTAATTTTGTTCCTGCAAACTCCATTCCTGTACCTGAGGGCATGAGCTTTTTACAAACATAGGCTGCATAACTATGGAGTGTTTCACCAGGCCTTCTGGTACCCTTACCTGGGTATAAATTGAGTTTTTTTCACCTTGAGTAGCTACAAAATGCTCCATTTTCAGTTGGTACGAGCAGCAAGAGAGTGGGTAAACTGAAGTAGAAGGGTTGTGGTTTTTTAAGGGCTATTTACACTGATGGTCTGTTGTTTCCATCTAATGGAAATACTTGGTGAGAACCTGTAGGCAGAGGCACTTTAAAGGACTTCTTTAAAGGAGTTTCAGGATGGAGCAGTATACAGAGATGTGGAAATAGGAAAATAGTGTTTAAAAATGTAGTATAATATGTTATGTAGTAGTGACCCATTTCCATTAAAGCATATAAATTGGTAAAAAGGCAGTATGTGTTTATGGTATGCTGCCTACACATGCACGCTAAGAAATCCACAGAACCAGGCTACTACTTGATGTGTTCTAGTATTTGGCTTCAGCCTGCTTTATGCCAGGGTGCATTTATACATGTGGAACAGTCTGATTTAATTCAGCAGTGTTGGGAGAGGGAAGGGAAGAGACCTATCAACCCTCCTACGGTGATCTCTTCTGGCAGATGAGTTGGGAATTGTGAGAAAAGCATCCTTTGAGAAGGTTAGTGCAGTCACTGTATGAGGTGAAACCCCCTGCTTAGCTGCATACAGAGCTCTTGTCTCAAACAAGCGAGGCTGTACCCAAGAGCACTATGTGCTCATATAACTGTCTTCCTGTTTCAGAGCTGTCCTCTTCAGAACCAGGTTTTTTCTTAATTTATCACATCAAGAATGTAGCATTGCAGAAACTACTGTCTTGTTGGTGCCCTGAAGAGGGGGAGGAAGCTGGAATGTCAAGCTTTAAATAGGGCAAGCTGCTTTTGCAGGCATGAAAGCATAGAGCTTGGACTGCAATTATTTAAAACTGAGGAAAAGAGAATTTACAGTTTTTAATGTTGCCTTTATGATTACCATTTCCTACAAGCTGTGTGTTTAGCACTAAGAGATTGATTGTTTTTTATGTTCAACAGAGCAAGAGAAGGATGCTGAACTGTTTTGAAATGGCAACTCTTTCACTCTGGCATTCCTTTGGCGGGGCTGTAAACCTTTGTTACTGTATGTACCTGTTCTGAGCATGGCATACTGAAGTTTTGAAACCTACTAATGCAGTAGGTAATAAACTGGGGTTTTGTGTATAACAGATCAATCATTGTTCCTGTAAACTTTTATATGAATTGCCCTTCTGCTTTCCTATGCTGACTGCAGGATGCTTGGGGTGTAAATATACCTTCTGCCTCATCCCACTTGCTGAAAACTGTCTTGAGAAAGCTCTGGCAGCATGGACAACTTCTGTCACTTACCCTTTTTTGTTTTCCCCCTATTTTGTTAGTTGCAGCAGGTCATGGCTTGGAGTCAAGTTACAGCTCCAAATAACATACCTGCAGTACTATAAGGTTTCTGAGAATGTTTATTGGAAGTCTTGCTGACTTCTCAGATGCCTTTGTCCCAGAGTGCAAGGGTGATTAAGGAGGGTTGGAATGACAAGGTAGATGGGGTTCTCCCAGTTCCAGCTCAGCTCTGGCAGCCTTCTATCGCTGTCCCAATGCTTGGGAACCAAGGGAGCTGATTTACCCCACGTAGCATTGGGAAAAGATAATCAGCCTAATCACCTGGCCCTTCTGGATAACAGATCTTCCACCCATTGCCAATTAATGATGGCTCTGTTAACTGCCATAGCAGTAGTCTGAAAGTTCAGGGTTCAAGCCCTGCTGACATATAATATGAATGCAAGGAAGCTGTTACTGCTGTAGATAATAGAAATTGTTTTTCACTCTTGTTGCATGTTCTGAAAACAAAGCCAGGATGTAAGAGACACAAATAGCTTCAGCATGTGAAAGAGATTTAAGTTAGGTGAGAGTCAAGCACTTGAAGGTTAGGGAGCAGTGGCTTCATGGTAGCCTGTACAATTGTTCTGAGCTTTTGTTGGCTGCATTATAATGCAGGTTTCAACCTGGCAATGATCTATATTTCTGGTTTTTTCCCCCCTAAAGAATTTATGAACTTATTTTACAATCTGACATAAGGCAGAATTAACATTGTTTGTTCAACTTCTGCCATCTGCCTTGTGACAGTCTTTGAGTTTGTGACTAGAGGATAGCATGTTAGTGAAGATAATATTCCCGAAGCTATGGTTCCTTGGGCTTCTGTGGTTACAGAGAAGAAATGTGCAGGGAGTGTGCCTGCTTGGACCATTATCAATAATTTTCTCCTTACTCTGTTGCTTACTTGATTGTCGGTAACCTGCCACTCCTCCTATGCTGTGGCTTTTCACTACTGCTTGATGCTTTCTTCTTTTTTGCATTGTCTAATTTAAATTAGCATTCAAGCAGCTTCAGGCAGTGCAGAAGACTTCTGGTGACTTCTCTCCCCCTCCATGACATAAAATCAAGCCAGCAGCCTGAAAGATGTGTTTTGGCCTGGAAGCTTTTGCATGGAGTTGCAAGAACTGACTCATAAAGCTTAGCCCTCTTTTAGCCTATATAGCACAAATCATGATAAGGCAGCCTGTGTTCTGTCAACTGTTCTCTGCTAGTGACGGAAAAGGAGAGGGATTGGAAATGTCTTGCTTCAGGATGATTTACCCTATTTTGTAAATTCAGTTAACTGGTTTTATGGTCTTGATTTAGATGATTATCCTTGGCTGAAAAAGGAATGGCTGATGGCTGTCATGCTGCTATTGTGTACTAAAATATCCTTATCCTGTGATCAAGTCTCCAGCTAAGGTTCTTATTTTCAGTCTTGTAAGGACAAAGCTTGGAAACATATGATGCACAGTTCTTTTAACATCTTATTTTGAGGATGCAATGCTCTGGCCAAACTTTTTGTTAATACGACATTTGGAGCTGTAGTTCAATGTCCTGAATGATTATCTTTGGCCATGTCTCATTCTGGTACATCCAGATCCTGCTGTGTGTCCAGAAGAGGCCCTTGTACTGAAGTATACAAATTACCTGTTTGCAAATACAGTGAGCATATTCTGATACAGCCCATTTCTGCCCTTGGCATCATTCCTCCTGCTGAGAATCTGTCTGGGAGAGATTCTGCCTTGCTGGGGAAAAGAAGGAAATTTAAGTTCCCAGACCAGTGTGTGATATTGCCTCATACTCTATTCTTTAAACCACAAGCCTGGACAGAAACAGTGTAATAAAAGAAAGATTGTGCAGTACTCCCTGCTAATGAGAAGAAAATGGGTTTTTTGACCAATTTTGAAATACTGGCAGCTTGTATCCAAATCTGTTTCACATTAGGAGTTGTCTAAGAGAGATGAAGCGTAGGTCTAAGCATCTGATGAGTTCCTACTACTGTCCTATAAAGACTTAGGTTTTTTTTTTTTGTACTTCAGACCACTGTTAAATGGCCGAAAGCCTGTTGTACCAGGACAGTAAGGTTTAAAAAGCGTGACAGATTTGTGATTCTTGTACGCTGTAGCAAAATAAGTTTGGAAGGGATGCGCTGCTTGGTAGAAGGTTAACTTTGAAGGGTCTGGTGAACATCTCTTCGCTGTGCTCCTTGTGTATTGTATATCACAGAGTAAACTATAACCTGCTTTAATAAATCTAAGAAAACCTCATAAAAGGAGGCAGTAAAAGGCCATTATTGCAATTTGATGCTATCAGGGAACTACTGGGTGGAGTACTACCACTTAGTCTACAGTCCATGCTATGTAAGAAAACATGGAAAAAACCTCCCAGTGCTCCTACCAACCTGATTCTGGGGAAGATTCTTCCCCAAGAGTAGATCTAGCTGAAAATAAAGCAATAATGCATAGTTTTAATGTGCATATCCACAGTATGTTAAATTGTGTTAAGTTACAGTACAGTGCTCCTGCTGTTTTAGAGGGCCATGTAAGTGCTGGATCAAATCTTGTTTAAATTTCAGTTACGAATGTTTCAGAATATGGATAAACTCATGAAAGGTGTGTTGGTGTTACACAGAAAATACAGTACTTTGTGCAAAATAAACTTATGTAAAAGTAAGATATGGCTGGTGGGCTGCCAGTATGGGATTGAGGAAGGTGTAGGTTGCCTCCTTGAAAGAAAAGGAAAATATATTCAGACTCTGAAAACAAGAATTCCAGTTTCCAGATTAAAAAAAAAAGTCTTGTAATACAAGAGTGTTGCATAAAGACTGTGTTATGTATGCAAATAGATGTGAATCACCAGTGTATATGGTGGAATATAATGTTCTTGGTCATCCAGGTACCAGATTAACCATAAGTAAATTAAAAACTATTAAATATTAATGGTTACTATCCTTTACTAGTCTTTCAGGTGGGCAGTGAGGAAGTCTCATCAACAAGAAGGCTGAAGGGTCTCAAGAAGGACTTCAGGGCCATGGGGTGACTTGTTCAGGAGCCCAAGTAGCTTTCTCATCTCTCTTGTCAGCCACAAGCAATAACAGTGGAAGCATCAGGAAAATCATGAAAATTAATTCCTGGCTCTGGCGCTGGTGTTAGTGTCAGAATTTTGGGATTTTTGACCATGGGTTAATTTGCATGCTCCAGGCCTGCTGGCAGCAAATGGGATATGCCTGTCCCAAAGGAGGAAAAGGCTCCTAGCTCAGGAGTTAGCAGCGCTCATAGAGAGGGCTTTAAACTAGGTTCAAAGGGAGAAGGGGATAAAACCAGGCTCGCTAGAAATGAGCGAGGGGGTGCCATGCCACTGTTGGAGGCCAGATACGCAGAGCAACTTAAATGAATATATGCCGATGCCCACATCATGGGCAACAAACAGGAAGAGCTGGAAGCCATTGTGCAGGAGGAAAACCATGACATAGTTGCCACCACAGAAATGTGGTGGGATGATTTGCGTGATTGGAGTGCTGCAGTGGATGGCTATAGAAGGAATAGGTAAGGAAGGGGAAGTGATGGGGTTGCATTATATGTCAGGGAATGCATCGACTGCCTGGAACTTAATGTTATAAGTGAGAAGGTTGAATGTGCTTGAAGATCAGGGGGAAGGCCAGTCAAGCAGATATCTTAGTAGGAGTCTGTTAGAGACCACCCAACCAGGATGAAACTGTGCATGAAGCATTCTTCAACTGGGAGAAGTTTCACGGTTGCTAGCCCTTGTTCTCATGAGGGACTTGAACCTAGCAGTTTTCTGCTGGAAATACAATGCAGCAGAGAGGAAACAGTCCAGGAGGTTCTTGGAGGGTGTGGAAGATAAGCTCCTGACCCAGCTGGTGGGTGATTCAAGTAGGGGAGATGCCTGGCTGGATTTGCTGTTCCCAGAGGACTGGTGGGTGATGTGCTGGTTGGAGGATGTGTGGGGAAAAATGAAATGATAGAAGTTTTGATGGTTGGAGAAGTCAGGAAGAAGGTCAGTAAAACTGCCACCTTAGATTTCCAGAGGGCTGACTTTGGCCTATTTAGAATGCTGGTTGAGAGAATCTGTTGTGAAACATTACTGAAGGACAGAGGGGTCCAGGAAGGCTGGACAATCTTCAAGAATTAAATTTTCAAGGTGCAGGGGCAGGCGGTCCCCATGTGCTGAAAATCAGACTGGTGGGGAAGAGATCAATGTGGCTGAACAAGGAGATACTGTCCTAACTCAGGAAGAAATAAGGGGATCTGTCACCCCATGAGGAGTACAAAGACGCTGTTAGGTAATGCAGCGAGAAAATTAAAAATGGAAAAGCACAGCTGGAACTAAATTGGGCCACTGCTATAAAAGATTAAGTGTTATAAAAGTATTTTTACAAATATATTAGCAATAAAAGAAGGGCCATGGAGAACATCCGTCCTATACTAGATACTAGGGAAAACCTAGTGACCAAGGATGGTAAAAAGGCTGAGGTAGTTAATGCCACCTTGCCTCAGTCTTTAATAGTCACACAAGCCATCCTTAGGGTACTCAGTCTCCTGGGTTGGATGGCTGAGATGGGAGCTGATTCAAGTCCCCATAATCCAGGAAGAAATGACTAGTAACCTCCTGCTCCACTTAGATGTACACAAGTCTATGGGGCCAGATGGGTTCCACCCAAGAGAGCTTGCAGATGAGTTCAGGCCATTGCTCATCATTTATCATCAGTCCTGGTCTAGTGGGCAGGTCCTTGAGGATTGGATGTTGGCCAGCATCGCATCCCTCTACAAAAAGGGAAGGAAGAAGGACCCTGGAAACTGCAGGTCTGTCAGCCTGACCTCAGTGCCAGGGAAGGTCATGGAGCAGGTCATCCTGAGTGAGATCACAGCACTTGCAGGAAAACTGGAGGATCAGGCCCTGTCAGCATGGGTTCGTGAAGGGCAGGTGCTGCTTGACCAACTTGATTTCTTTCTACGACAGTGTGATACATCTGGTTGATAAGGCTGTAGACATTGTCTGTTTGGACTTCACTAAAGCATTTGACACTGTCTCTCACACCAATCTCCTGGAAAACTGGCTGCTCATGGCCTGGATATGTGTACTTTTCACTGGATTGAAAACTAGCTGAATGGCTGAGCCCAAAGAGTGGTGGTGAATGGTGTTGCATGTAATTGGCAACTGGTCAGTAGTGGTGTCCTTCAGGGCTTGGTATTGGGGCCAGTGTTGTTTAATGTCTTTACTGATGGTGTGGATGAGGGGATTGAGTGCAGCCTCAGTAAATTTGCAGACAGCATCTGGTTGGGCAGGAGTGTTGATCTGCTGGAGGGTAGGAAGGCTGTGCAGAGGGATCTGGACAGGCTGGATCAATGGGCTGTGGCCATCAACAAGGTTCAATAAGGCAAAGGTTAAACAAGGCAAAGTGCTGGGTCCTCTACTTGGGCCACAACAGCCTCATGGAATGCTACAGGCTTGGAGTAGAGTGGCTGGAAAGATGCTTGGCAGAAAGGGACTGGGAGTGCTGATTGACAGCTGCTGAACATGAGTCAACTTGTGCCCAGGCAGTCAAGAAGGCCAGCAGCATTCTGGCCTGTATCAGAAATAGTGTGGTCAGGAGGGCCAGGATAGTGATCATATCCATGTGCTTGGCACTGGTGAGGCCGCACCTTGAATACTGTGTTCAGTTCGGGGCTCCTCACTACAAGGGAGACAAGGCCCACTTAGAATTCAACTTGGCTAGGGATGTTGAGGACAACAGGAAGGGATTCTATAGGTACATTGCAAATAAAAGACAGACTAGGGACAAAGTGGGCCCTCTCTGGAAGCTATTGGGGGAACTGGCTCCCCTGGATTTGGAGAAGGCTGAGGTTCTTAATGACTTCTTTGCCTTAGGCTTCACTGGCAAATGTTCTGACCACACCACCGAAGTCTTGGAAGGCAGATGCAGGGACAGTGAGAATGAAGACCCTGGGCCCACTGTAGGAGAGGGTCTGGTTTGAGACCATTTTAAGAACCTGAATGTACACAAGTCCATGGGACCTGATGAAATCCATCTGCTGGTCCTGAAGGAGCTGGCAACTGAAGTTGCTAAGCCAATGACCATCATGTTTGAAAAATCATGGCAGTCAGGTGAAGTTCCGATGACTGGAAAAAGGGAAATATAACCCCCATTTTCAAGAAGGGGAAAATGGATGAGCCGGGGAACTACAGAGCA
>JAOEHY010030053.1:0-10791 GCA_025447955.1 Psilopsiagon aurifrons | reverse complement strand
GGTTTAGTGGGAGGTGTCCCTGCCCATGGCAGGGGGGTTGGAACTCGATGATCTTAAGGTCCTTTCCAACCCTAACTGTTCTATGATTCTATGATTGAGGTGCTGCAGCAGGGTCTAGAAAAGAGCAACAAAGCTGGTGAAGGGTCTAGAGAATAAGCCTTATGAGGAATGTTTCAGTGAACTGGAGTTGTTTAGTTTGGAGAAGAGAAGGCTCTCGAGAGACGTTACTGCTCTCTTGCAGCTACCTGAAAGGAGGCTGGAGTGAGGAGGTGGCTGGTCTCTTTTCCCAAGTAACAAGTGATAGAACAAGACAAAATGGGGAGGCTGCACCAGGGAAAGTTTTAATTGGATATTTTAGGAAATATTTCTTCACCTAAAGGATGGTCAGGCATTGGAACAGGCTGCCCAGGGAAGTGGTGGAGTTGCCATTGCTGGAAGTCTTCAAAAACCATGTAGATAAGGCCCCTATTGACATGGTTTATTGGTGGACTTGGCAGTCCTGGGGTAACTTGGACTTGATGATCTTAACGATCTTTTCCATCTGAGTTGACTCTATGAGTATGTTGAATGTCTCACTGCTTATAACATGCTTGTTAAAACTCCTGTAATATTCAATACTTGGGCAGCATTTTGGTAGCAATTGTTTCTCAGTCTTTTGGTATTTATTTTTCTGAGTGTGTATATTATATAAATACGTGTACATGTACATGTGTATATAAATCTTACTGACAAAGCAAAACAGATTACTTGGCTTACCATGTCTGAGTGTAACAGAATCCAGTTAGCCAGACTTTTTCCCTGCCTTACAGGAGCAGGCACTGATCAAAGTCTTCCTAAGGTTTCTTAGTGGTATTATTACTGTTCTTTTTCGGTTCCTTCTGCCCCTGTTTTCTAACAGTTTAGCTTTGCTTCTTTCCTTCCTTGCCAGTGGTGAGCAAGAAGGTTGTTTGCAGGTTTGGGAAGCAAGAGCCAGTATGCTTGTCCATCATACTGGTGAGTAAAAGAAACATGTAGGCTCACAGGTGATTATGTAACTTCCAGTTTTGCACAACAAAAAAGTAGGTGTGACTCCAAAGAGTTGATTATTCAAAATAAACAAAAAAAAAAGCCTGTATTTTGATGTTAGTTTATCGTATTGAGCAATGGAAAACCCCTCTATTTCAGTGGAAAATATGAGAATAGCTTTTGGGGTGTTATTTTTAGTCCTTGTGGAAGGAGCTATTGCATACTTCCCCAGAATCATAAGGCATCAACTAAAATTACTTTTAGTAGGTGCTTTTCTTCTCTGTCCATTTGTTTTTTTACAAGGATTACTACTAGTTGCCCTGTCATGTCAAGTGTTCTCATCTCAAAGTAGAGCCTGTTGCTGGCAGGGGAGCTTTTGATAGCTCTTAAATAGTTGCTTTAAGAAAACCCCATCATCTTGGAGCAGGAAGTTGTATGAAAACACCCTGGCTGCTGTCTTTGTTCAACTTGCTTTTACATCGGTGAGGATTTGGATGCATCAAGGTGGTGTTTTCTGACCAGGTCCATGTCTTTCCTCAAAATGCAAAGCAGCATTCCTGTTGCACCACTTCATGTATTGCAGTAACAGAGCTGTCCTTGGCACGGAGGTTGTAAAGATAGATGAGAACTGGTCGTACCATACTTCTTCAAAGGAGGTGTGAACTGGCAAAGCACTTGACTTGTTTTGAAATTTGCTGGATTTCTGGCTGCTGATAGCTTGAGTTTTTGCAGTGGGTAACTTGAGGACAGCTTCACTACAGTTCTATTGGGTGAATGGTAAATGTTGTCAAACTAAGAAGGAAGAGCAAGTAAGAATGGGAGAAGTATTTAGTGTGTTAAAATTAAAACTTCCTTATCAGATGGCCAACAGTAGTATGTCTTTTTTTAGGCTGTTTTTTTTAAGGCTAGGTTCTCTTTATTTTGGTCTCTAGTGGAGAGTGCCTAATGTGAACTCTGTTCCAATCTATCATAATGCACATTGACACAACCGAGCCAAGGGAATGTACATTCTGGAGTAGAGACCTTGATGTGCAGTTTGCCATGTATTTTTGGACTATATTCACTGAAGAGTCTCATAACCTACTTAGGAGACTGCTTAACAGGTGATAGTGGTACTTGAGGGATCTGGCTTTGCAGCACATCCTGAAAGGAAAATTATCTTTGATTGTAAGAGCTCTGAAGGTGATGGAAGACTCCAGCTCCTGTGCAGCTGAAGCTGAATGTTGCATCAGATTGTGCTGCTGAGTTGTGAACCTAGAAGAGATTGATGGCAAGAGGAAGCTCAGTTCTGTGGTAGGAGATTCCTGATGAAACACAATCTCGTAATTTTGCAATTTTGACCAAGAACATCCTGATGCCCACTGCCGTGCTCAGTCCTCAGCTGGATGTCTTCTTTAGTTGTACGGGGGTGTAAGTAAAGGAAATTGTTTAAACCTGCTTTGTTGTTAATCTTTAGATGCCCAGAAGTCTTGTGGGATGAAAGATGAGAAGGGAGTCTGCTGTCCTGTGAAGAGGGAAACAACCTTTTTTGTGGGTGATGGGGTAGTGTCAGGTGCCAGCTTATCTTTTTCAGAATACTTAAATGCCTTGCCTCTGCAGTAAGTGGTTGTTAGAGAGAAAGAGGGGCTGCATCCGTCTGTCTCTATCAAACTTACCTCTGACTGTTTCAGAGTGACTTGTGTATGGTGTCTGCGGCTCCTGTAGCTCTTCACATGCAGCTCCACTGTGCTGTTTGTTCAGCGTTGCAGTAATGGCTGTGCTTGACTGCTGCCTTTTCATTTTTTTTTCTTCTGTCTGCTGAAGTTTTGAAGCTCTGCCACATCCTCAGAAATGGGTCAGGGTTTGCTTTGCCTCCTGTAAAGATGATTCCATGCTTGGCGCTGCAAATCTTGCTCTAGAGTCAGCCTAAATTTGACTACATAAAACATGTGGAAGTGGATGAAATAAGACCTACTGTTTTTTGGCATTGTTAGAGAATCACTGGTTGATAAACATGACCAAATAAGTAACTCTTTGGGAGATTTTTGGAAGTTATTTTCACAGCCTTCATTTTTTTTGGGAGGTGAAATGGCTAGCTCTGCTATAATTTCCCCTCCCCGGCGCTTTGAAGAACAATATGATTGTCACAAGTGTGCACCATTCTTACTTGAAAATCCATTTATGTGATCAGAATGTGGGAATATATTCTGATTTGGTTTAAGACTTTTTTTTTGTTTGTTTTTCTGTAGGTGTGAGAATAATGATTACAATCTCACGTGTAGTATTATCGATGTATTAGTAAAATATGCTGTTCAGTGTAATAGCATTGAGTATAACAGTATTCACAAATATGTAACTTTTGGAGAAACTCTGGTATCAGATATTTTGAATGTAAGCAAAGCTGGCGCAATTCCAGTCATATTTGTGGAAACAAATACTGTGGACACTCACTGGTCAGACCATGATGGTGATACTGTGAAAAAAGAAGCTATCTGAGTTGTAAAGCCAAGCAGTTACGAGTTGGTGAAACCACAGCCGCTGTTTCAACCTCATTTTTTTGGCCCTTGTACTTGCCTGGTGTAACTGGGTGATGTAGGAGTCTGGAGGGAAATGCAGTGTGAGCTCAGGTAATTAAAGTCTAATATAATGTGTACACATTGGGAGACAGAATTAAGGTTGCACTATCATCTGTAAATCTTGCATTTGCTAATTTGAGCACATGGCTTATTAACTGCTCCCCAGCTCTCAAGATCCCCTCTGAAAATCATATTGGAAGCTGAACTCTCTGCCTGATGTTGGCAGCTGGTTGTGTGTGCTGAGACTCTGCAAACCATAGTGCTGCTGCTTTTAAGGGACAGTTTAGAATAGCTGGCAATAAGAAAAGGTGATGTTTCAGGCTGACATGTCTACTCTGGCATTTAAAGTTTCCTACTTAAATAGCTTTAAAATAAATGCAAATATAAAATATATGTTCTTTTAAATCAGCTCGTTTGTGTACTTTAGAAGATTCTCTTTAGACTACATTTTTGTCAGTATGGTATTTTTTCATCAAGACAATTGAAGACAGGTCTGTACTGCCAGAACTAGTTTCGTGATTAAATTTAAACATTTCTCCTTTTGTGATTTATGTGATTAGCTGGTCTTTAGAAAACAAAACCCCCTAAATGTTGTGCTGCTTTAAATAAGGGAAAGAACATTCCTGTTCTCCCAAGGAGCTCCTGTTTGCACTAAAAAACAGATGAATCTCTTTGGATCAGACTTCCAAAACAGAGTGTACTTTGGATTAAAAACTAAGGGATGGTAAATTTGCTTCAGAATTAAAAAGTCCTGAGTAACTGGAAATTATGACTTCATAGTGTCTAATACACTATCTGAGCTGCCTCAGGACATATCTGGGGCATATTCTTCCTATGAGTTAGTTGCTGTGATTTGTAATGGATGTGTTGTGAGCCTTCCAGATGTCAACATCCTGTTTACTTGCTTTTAAGCCCAACAGTTACTACATTTTGTGTGTCCAGTTTGTACTGTTGGAATAATGTAGCCTGTGATATGTAGAAGGGATATCTCCCCTGGCTGAGCTGACATTGAATTGTTTTGCAGTTCTTGATTTGTTGGATGAAGATGCTGGTGCAGCTGCTGCTGGTTTGTGAGGCAGCACATGAGTCTGATAGCCTGAGAACTGGTACAGTTACTGATAGAGCAGAAATAACTTATATTTGTAAGTGTATGCTGGAAAAATGGACATGTTTTTACACTAAAAGAAAGTGCAGCTTCTTGACATGAACTTGGAATATTGCTGATATAAGCAAAAATAGAATGGTTTCTTTCTAAAGATTGTCCTGGTGTAAATGATAACCTGTCTCTTCCATGAATTTTCCAGCAGTATTGGTAGTTATGCCTTTCAGGGCATGAGCTGCACAGTTAATATCCTGTGTAATTTTAGGGATGGTTTTGTGATGTATACATTTATATTTGGCATTCTGAATGACATCTAAATGTGTAGCTTGCAGGTTGTATGAAATGGGAAGAAATGCCTATGGTGTGGGTGCTATTTATAAGGCCTCGCTCTAATGAGCAGAAATGGTTCTCCTGCATATGAAGGCGTACAATTCCTGAAATATCTGGTTTTGTTGCTTTGCCTGCACCAAATGACTTCCTCTGATCTTTATGAACTGAGTGCTTATTCTTATTTAACATGCAAATATATTACAGGGAGAAACTGAAGTCTATATTAAGGTCAGACAAGTGCTTTGTATATGTTATGTCAAACTGATGAGGGGAATTCATTACTGTTTCTGGGAGCAAGATAACTTCTTGAGAGACAGAAATTATGCACTTAGTTATGCTGAATTAATGATGCTGAACAATGCATTACTGTGAATTTTGCTTCCATTTAAAATGTCTTGATACCAGCGTGTTTAAGGCTAGGGTACTTGGAAGATACCATTCTTGGAGCTCGTTTCCCCATTTGGTGTTGACTTTGGGCTGTTACACCCCATTATGAATTATCTGAATATCTTTATTGTATCCTACTGTTTGAAATGCCCAGGAGCATACTCCTGGCCACTTGCCAAGTTGCTAGGTTTAATTGTCTTAGGTTGGTGATTAGAAAGTGAGTCAAAACAAGAGTATTGTCTCTTAAAAATTGGAAGTGGTCTCTTGATATGTCACTTTCTCAGAACTTTTTTACCAATAGGTTAAACAAATGAATTCTTATTATGCTTGCCTGTTGGCTTTCTTCTTTTCCAGTCACATTCAGTGTTTCTTGTCATCTGCTGCACTTGTTGCTTCCACCTCTCTCCTCTTTGACCTGTCCTAAGTACTTGCTTCCATGTAAAGACTGTGATACTGCATGATAGTTTAGTACCTCACAGATCTGCTTAAATTCACCTGGGAAAAGAGTATTTGTGCTGGATGCAGTGCAGTTCCATGTCTTTGTGATGAGGTGCTATGATAATAAACTACCACAGTAAGTGAAAATTGGCTTTGTACTACCTGTGTGAAAATACCTACAGCATTCCACATTTCACACTACTTGTGTGGAAATACCAGTCAGTGCTGGACTCCTGGCGCAGAAACAGTGTTCCATACAGTGGGGAACAGTGAACTCTCTTCCAAAACATAGCAGTGGATAAGTCTCTGCTTCAGCATCTGAGTAGTGCTAATCTTTCTCTCTCTTCTCTCCCACCCTTACTTTTTTGTTCTTCCTTAAACTAGTAGAATCAAGCTACACTGCAGGCTTCTGGGAATGCACTGTCTTCTGCTGGCAACACCTTAGGCTCAGCAAAGAAATGTTGTGTAAATAAAAATAAACAGCAGCCACTGATCCCAGGGGACAGGCGAGTTCTTTTGTCTTAGCGCACAAGAGTATCACCATACCATCTTGAGTTAACATGAAGGAAAAGTAGGCCTAGACGTACCATTACCTGTAGATCCCGGAGGTTATGCCAGCTTGCCACAACTAGGACTTGTGAAAAGAGGTCACTGCCCTGTGATATGACACTGTGACTGGTAAGATACACACCCAGCAACTTTAGTATGCTTAAGATAGCAACCATAGTGGTAGAGGGTGTGGCGGTAGGTGCATGTCAGTATGTTATATCATGCTGTACACGTACTTGTGTGGTTTGAGCCTTGAGGATTCAGCCCTTTCTTTAGGGGCTTTAAAAGGGGTTTTATACTATGAGTTAGTTAAATGAATGGCTCAACTTAAATGCTGTTAGGAAAAGGCAGTGTGGGATTGGTTGTATCACTGACTTCCTGGTCACTACCCTGTAACAGTGCTAGCAGAAAGGTGTCAGAGTTGTGGCTGTTACAAACCCAGGAGAGCTCCCTATTAAATGTGCCTAAAGGGCTATGTAACAACACTGTGCATTTGAAGTACACTGGTGATTTGAGTTCACCCAGTTTGAGGTTTCTGTGATGAAACGTAAATATAGCACAAACCCGCACTGACTAATTTTAACATTTCTGCTGCGCCATGAGGCTCTGTCTAGAGTTACATGACATCAGTGATCATAGCAGAGGCTTGCCTTGATGCTCTAAAATAATAACTGGACTTCAGGTCTGGCTTTCTGTTTTTTCCTCCCTAGATGTGTTAATACCACAATGCTTAAGGCACGTTTTTTGCAATACCTACCCTTTGTCATTTCCATCAGTAGATACTCCCCAACCACAGTTAAATGTGGATCTTGAAGCAACTAGCTGAGCCAACTGTGCAGAGCTCTGTTAACACCTTAATATTTTTTTGCATTGCTTCTGGGTTTGCAGCTGACTCTGACTGCACTCCTGTGCATTGTGTGCTGAAGTGAAACCAGAACTGTTGGCTTGCCCTGGCCACTATTGTGCAGAGTCTGTGGGTATTGCTGTGCAGCTGCTGCAGGACAGGACATGAGTCTGATAGCATCAGAACTGGGATTGTTGCAAGGGGATTAGAATGGAATGGTTCCTAAATGCAGTAATAATCATTGTAACCTGTACTTGTGTGGATATAGATCTTTCAGTTTGCCAAGCATGTTGAACTGTGCTGTAGGCTATTCCCTATGTCTGTAACTAGATCTTCAGGTGAGCTGGGGTGGGGGGAATCTGGTCAAGAGAATGGTTTTGAAACCCTCTTAACGCTGCAAGCTGGTGACAGTCATGGGATTCTGTAGAAGGTAGTGTCTAAGGCTTTGTTTTAACTCTCTGAAGTTTTACTCCTTCAGGAATATACCCAGACTTGGTTTTCTTAGAGAAGCTGCAAAAATTGTTGGAAGTGTTGAAGCAAATGAAAAGAAATATATCTGAATTGTGCATTTTCTGTGAGATGGAGTTACAGGATGAGTTAGTTTGGAGGAAATGAGGGAATACTATCCAGGCTGACCTTATATGCTTTACTTGATATAACTTAAAAGAGCTTAAGATATATGATACTATGTAGTAATCTTATACAGTCTTGGATCCAGGATGGGAAAACACCCTTTTTGCTATATAGGTTTTGGTGCTAATGATTACAGTTTAGAATTTTTACACAAGTGAAGCCGTAAGTTAGTCTTAGAGTTGATATATTTTTTCCACTTTAAATTTGAAAGAAGGTATACCATTCATTTATGTTGGATTGTGATAATTATCATCTTCATCTTGTGTGTTTTTTAAATGCAAAGTAGAAATCTTATGAAAACAAAGAATAAGAAATTATAATTATGGGACAATTAGAAGTATAAAATGAATGTTTTTAACTGATCTCTCCACCCCTCCCTCATTTATTTCAGGTTTATGACTCCGACTGTTGCGACAGCGTTCTTCTGGAGCTGCGAGAATATCTGCCAAAATACTTTGGTGTCTGGTCACCACCTACTGCACCAAATGGTACTATTCTAATTTTATCTGTTAATCCAAACCTCCTGGAGAGATCTTCTGGAAACTGATTTTTGGTAGTTGTGAGCTCCGTAGGGTTTTTTGGTTTTGCTTTCTAACCCACGAATGTTCCCTCCAACAACTGGTTCCAGTTTCCATTTGTCTGGCTGGATTAGGTCCTTGGGTCTTCCTCCCAGGGCGACGTTGTCAAACATGTTAGGAGTCAGGAAGAAAAAGGTCTTTTGGAAGATTGTCTGTTCAGGAGCAAATAGATACTATTGAAGTATTTAAAACAGAAACTAGTTTTCTTCTGGGGACTTTTATTATTCGCATTGGGGAAATGGAGTTCTGGAGCACAGGAAACCAAAAGGATGCCATTGAGTCTGTTTAAATGCATAGGCACCAAAACTAGATGTTGGGCTCCTTTAACATAACTGTCTTCTTTTGCTCATGCTGTCACTCGATAGACTTGTTTTCCCAAGAGAGTAGTAAGGCAGTCTTCAAAGACACTGTCTAAACTCAGCAAAAATAAATGCAAGGAGGATTGTGGTAGTACCCTGCACTTTTTTGTCTCAGATATCCCTTCACGGTTTTGCATTTGGCACTAACTCAGATAGCTCTATTGGAGCTTTTTCCTTCCCTCATAATTTTATGTGTGTTATGGAGCTCACTTAATGTCCCCTCCAAATTTCAAATATTTTTTTTCTATTCACAGTGCGATCTTAAGTTATAAAAATATGTGGTTTACCCAAGATACAGTAATTCAACACATGCCTAGTTTACTTTGGAAGTTGACTAGTAGTGTGCACCATGGGGCTGAATTTTGGCAGGTCTCCACTAGTAGTCCAGACATAGCTGGTAGGAATAACTATTTAAAGGAAGACTTAACTTTGATTTTGCTTGTTTTGCTTCTTGGAAATAGTGCACCATCAGGAGCCCTCTTTATAGAAAGCTGTGGCCAAGGTTCAAACAAAACATTTAATTGCCAACTCTGTTATCTGTATTATTAATCAGTTTTGTGTAGTCTTGATAGACATCAAATATGTTGGAGATGATGGAGCTTAACAGAATGCACGTGTGCTGGATACATCCAAAGCTAAAGAGGTTGCCATTCATGTTGGGTGTCGTTTGGTGTTTAGTAGGGATTTGCAAATGTGGTTTTGCTAATGCCAGGTGTGAAGGAAAACCTGTGATTCATCTGTGTGTGTGTATTGGTGCTTGGCATGGGAGGTGCAAACAATCAGCAGTGTTGCATTTGGACTGCATAAAAAGTAGGGAAGCAAGTTCAGAAAAATAGGAAGTGGGGAAGTAACTGCACAGAGGAGAGACATGGAGAGGGGACGTTTCTGGGAAAGGTGAGGATGGGTGAATTACCTGTCCCCCAAATTAGCCATGAATTAAGCTCTGGTTCAAAAGATCGAGCAATATGCTTTTGTGCTGTGATGTGTCCCAGTGACATTAGATGAGGGAATCTAGCTGCTCAAAAGATATCTAGTTCTTAAATGTAGATTGAGTATGTATGTGTAGGCTTTTGCAGTCCTGACATTTGGAAGCATGACCTTTCCTTTGGCAGTTGCTGTTCTACAGGCTCTAGGGACACAGCTCCGTACAACCTGACTAGTGAACCCAGTAATTCCTTATCTTTTCTTATTTGGGCATAGGCGACTTCTAAAAACCAGAAATAAAACTGAACAATCTGTCAGTGACCAAACTGTGCTTGCTACAAGTTCTGAACTATGTGTATTTTTAAAGAGTATTTGTGTGGAGGAACAATGGCTTGCCTGGTTTGCCAGGGCAGAGGGAGGATGCCATTGATGTTCTTCCTTTTATTTATGAGATAAGCAAGAAGGAGGGAGGGATCTTTGGTGAATGGTGTCTCGTATGCATAGCATCCTAATTATTACCTTGGGTAGAAGATTGAGAGTTTGAGTAAGTTCATACAGACAGGAAAAGAATTGTAGGTTTGTGCTAGGAAAAAAACAGAGTAACTTAATTTAGGACCACTCTGAACTTGATTTGTGACTGTCTTTGAGTTTTCATGTGACAAGTTAGCAGCAACTGTGGTGGGTAAGGTGGAGGAACACAAGGAATTTATTTTCTTAGAGAAGTATGTAGGGAGAAGCATCAGTCTATGCAGAAAATGTAGATGAGTGGATGAAATAGCTAGCTAAAAGGGGTGAAGTGTATTTATGTAAAAGATATTATAGGAAGTGTGACAAAAAAGATGGACTGATACAGTGTCAATAAAATTTGTAAAATACTGTCCTGCTATACTGAAATTACCTAGCGCTGCTGCACAGGAGTTGGAGGTGGGTGACACTCCATCTCCCTAAGATAATCTAGAATTGGAGTGAGACAAATTGTTTTAAACTTTGCATTCACTGGCATCATTAGTATTTGGACTTGATTAATAAAGATGTGGAAAAGTTTTTATAAAAATGTGGGAGCCTTTCCCCCCTTTCCCCCCTTTCC